>WJSH01006982.1:688-36961 GCA_009757365.2 Lepidium campestre | reverse complement strand
AAAGTTTTGTTTTTTTTTAAAAAAAAAAAAAAAAACTTTACTCAAACCCTAACAAATTCTAGTCTAAATTAAAGTTTTGTGTTTTTTTATCTGTTTCTGTGAGTTAAAATGGTTAAAGATCTGATAGGATATAGATTTTCTCCGACAGGAGAGGAATTGATCAATGATTACCTTAAAAACAAAAATCTTGGCAAGTCATGGCTTGTAGACGAAGCTATTAACGAGATCAACATCTGTAGCTACAAACCAATGTTTTTGCCTTGTAATGTTTTCACTCTCTTTCAAGTCTTATAACCTCGTTCTCGTCGTTGATCATTTCTAACTTTGTTTGTGTGTGATTTGGGGATTTGTTTTCTAGCATTATCGAGGATCAAATCTGACGATCTTGTATGGTACTTCTTCTCACTGAAAGAGTACTCAACTGTGAAGAAGACAACAATGAAGAGGACTACTGGTACTGGGTTTTGGAAGCCAACTGGTAAGGATCGTTTAATCAAAGATAAGAGCGGAAGTAAATGCAAGATTGGGATCAAGAAGACACTTGTGTACCATGAAGGTAAGGTTGCTAATGGAGTTCGAACTCCTTGGGTGATGCACGAGTATCACATCACTTGCTTGCCTCCCAATCTTGTAAACATTTTTACAGAGTTTCTTGATCTAGTTAGTATGCTCTATTTGTTTGTGATATGAGTTGTTTGATTGGAACTTACAATTTTCAGACGACTTATGTTCTCTGCCAAGTAAAGTATAAGGGTGAAGACGCAGACATTTTATATGATGGGAATGACTTGGTGGACTCTCAATCTAATACTGTAAAAGCGATGTACACAGTACCTGAGGTTGAGGTCTATCAGCCAAGTCTAAAGAGTTTATCTTGTACCGTAGGAACCCATACCTGAAGTTTCCATTCCGTTTTGTGATGAGAATTTATTTTAAAAAATAAATATATGATTTTCTAAAAGATTATCATCACATATTTTTTTAGAAAATTAGATATATTTGATCTGAAGCTTTGTGGTCAAATGTTAACGAAACGGATTTTGGACACTAACACATTACAAGTTTAATTTACATGTTATGCGAAACAAAAATACATTATTTTAGACATTACACGAATATGAGTTATTGCTTTCGGTTCATTTGCATATCCGAAAAGATGGTCTATAAGCAATGGCGGAGGCACTATGCAAATAGGGATTAACTGACCCCCATAATTTTTTAAAAATGTACTATATTCTTTGTTTATTTTTCAATTGACCCCATAATTTTTTAAAAATGTATTATATTCTTTGTTTATTTTTCAATTGAGCCCCATAATTTTTTAAAAAATCTACCATATTCTTTGTTTATTTTCAGTTGACCCCTATAATTTTTAGAAAATCTACTACCTTCTTTGTTTATTTTTCAATTGACCCCATAATTTTTAAAAAATCTACTATATTCTTTGTTTACTTTTCAGTTGATCTCCTTAATTTTTTTTCCTCTCTATCATATTATTTTTTTACCCTTATGAATGAAATTTCTAGCTCTACCACTCTCGATAGGTGGGCAGCACCTCCGAGATTAGTCTGGGTCTTTTCATAAACTTGAGAATTATTCTAAATTATAAAAAAAATATATCTGATTTTCCAAAGCACCCGTTCATGTTGTGATCGATGGACATGCCTGGTTTTCTGGTGGGATCCCTAAACATAAAATTCCTAGTGTGGCTTTTTGTCCTATAAGAGATCTAATTGAATGAGGGTTACCTGTTCCGCCAAACTGTTTGTTGTATGAAGAAATTTTGGAATCAAGAGATCGTTTCCTTACTCCAATTTCCGAACTCCAATCTTGGAAAAATCAATAGCTTAACTAGCTTGGCAAGCAATCAACAAGATCCTAAAGCTGCTTCAGATTTGATGTAATGATGGTTTGAATCTGATCCACGCTGATCTTTCTCTGCTATCTCCTCATTACTTGTGGAGATTCAACTTCAGATCTATTAATCTTGTGAACAGAGACGGTTGGTAAGGCTGCTATTGGATGTCATTATCACAAGTCGCTCTTCTTGCTGGGCCACTTAGCTAGTCTAATTCGTTTATGGGCTTCAGTCTAATCTCAATGTAAAATTTTAATTTGGGTTCAGTTTATTTTCTTTTTCTTTCGTGTGATTATATTAATAAAATACATGGAGGAATACAACGTTTGAATACAAAAACCAACGAAAAATAGAAATATCTCCAGAAACAAAGCTCAAATAAAGGAAACTTTTTAACAAGCTCCAAAAAGGATGAAACTAAGACCATAAGAACAAAAACTCAAAAAACAGCTACTTGAAACCAAAACTTAAAAACACCGCCAAACATCACAAAGCCCAAAACAATGACGAATCTTCCTATAACGAATAATTGTACCGCAATAATGAAGAATAAGGGACCACACTGGTGGGCATGAATCCCACATAACTCCCACATAACTCCCGGATACACAACCGACTATTTGACACAACAATAGAACCCTAGAACAAAGAAGACCTCAAACCAGTTTTGAAAGTACAGACAAGAAGCACACCTAACCTCTACACGGGAGAGCCGGACCCTATAGAGCACAACACACGAAAGAAACTGGAGAGGCAAACTAAAGGATTGGTGTAGCGCAGAAACGAGATTGGGGTTTCTGATCAGAGGGTGGCGGCTACACGTCAAAAGAACAGTGGCAGAAGCTTCTAGAACAGCGTTGACGGGGTTTGATAGAGTTAGGGTTTCGTGGTGACGTCGTGGATTATGATGGTGACGGCGGCGTGAGGGGGTAGTGACGATTTGGCGGCGATTAGGGTTTGTGGTGGTGGCATGGATAGATTGAATCTCTGAAGAGATTCGGAATACTTACGCTCAACCTTGGCAAATTTAATCAAGCCAAATGACCGTCTACCAAGTTGTAGAACTCGTAAATCAGTGAAAGGCAAATTCATGGCCATTAAGACGGATATAAGTAAGACATATGATAGAGTTTAATGGAGCTTCTTCCGCAAAATGGGTTTCCATGAAAAATGGATTAATGTGTTAAATTATGTATCACATATGTGGAATTGTCAGTCTTAATTAATGGTGTACCTAGTAGTATGTGTCAGGTAATTTACTTATCTCAAAACTTTGACATGCGGAGAAAGATAAATTAATAAGTGGGATTTCGATAAAGCAAGATAGTCCTACAATATCTCGCATCTTATTTGCGGATAACAACTCTTTTCTTTTTTTGCGAAGCTATTCTAATAGAAGCTCAACATATTAAAAGGATTTTAAAGGAATATGATTTAGTGTGAGGCCAACAAATTAATTTTGATAAATCATCAATTCAATTTGGTCACTCATTCTTTGTGATTGTTAGGGGTGTAATTCAACAGGCTATGAGATCCACAAACTAGGTGGGATGGGATCCTATTTAGGTTTACCAGGAAACATTGGAGGGGCTAAAACTAAGGTTTTTTCCTTTGTTCAAGAATGGATTAACAGTAGGTCTTCTAAGTTCTTATCTAGAGAAGGGAAATAGGTCCTAATCAAATATGTTCTTACGACATTACCAACCTATTTCACGTCTTGTTATAGATTACCTAAGATGACTATCACAAAATTAAATTCTGCAATTGCAGACTTTTGGTTGTCCAATACGAAAACCTCCAAAGAAGTTCATTGGAAGCGATGGAAAACATTATGTAAATCAAAAAAAGAATCTAGGCTGGGTTTTCGAACTTTGGATGAATTTAACTCAGCTCTATTGGCTCAACAGTTATGGCGACTATTAGATTATCATGATTAATTGTTTGTCAATGTGAAGAAAGGTAGATATTTCAAAAATACGTTCCCATTGGATCCAATTTCGGTTTTATCACCATTATATGGTTGGAAGAGTATCACATCAGCTAGATCTCTAGTTCACAGAGGGTAAATTAGGAAGATTGATGGCAAGACAAGATCAGTCTGGAGAGATCCATGAATCCCATACAATATTTTGAGACCAACTATAGGTTTGGGATCAAATATTTATCCGGATATGACTGTGGATCAATTCATTGATCCAGTATCCAAAACCTGTCATGAGGTACTATTACACCAATATCTGGAACCGGCGGATGTTCATTTCATCTTGGGGATACCTATACCAAGACTCGGATGCGGAACGATTATTGTGGGTGAAATTTTACCAAGATTGGTAAATACACATTCAAATCGGGTTATTGTTTAGGAAAGTCAAACAATTTAGATCATGAAGAAGCTTTTGGTCCAAATTTTCAAGCATTTCTAGCCAAGGTTCGGAAATTAGATTGCTCTACCAAGATCAACACTTTTTTTGGCATGCTATTTCAGGGTGTGTAGCAATTAAGGACAATCTTCAACATCGGGGCATAAAATGTGACTCTTTATGTTCTCGATGCGGAGCTGCGGGGGAATCAATATATCATGCTCTTTTTGAATGCTCTCTAGCCATTCAATCCTGGGCTTTCTCTAAGATCCCGTATGCTATTGATATTTTTCTAGGTTCATTCATATGGTCAAATATTAACTATTTGTTTTGGCGAATTCATGAGAAGGTGACTACTTCGGTCTTCCCTTGGATCATCTGGAATTTATGGAAAGCGGGGAATGAGAAGTGTTTCTCCAATATTGATGTGGATCCGAGATATACTATCCGACTGGCAGAATCTAAGTGTATGGAATGGTTCACAGTAAGGAAAGAAGTTCCCAAGATCACTCAGTTGGGAAGTTTAACCACAACTAATTTGTGATCAAAAGTTTCTAAACCTTATATTTGTAACTCTGGGTTTACAGGTTACCGATACTTTGTAGATGTATCGTAAAAAGATTTTGATCTTCTCTCAGGAATCGGTTGGGTTAGCTTTTCTATTTCGATTGATGATGTTTGTATGGGAGCCCGGGGAGTTAGGAGGAGTCTTTCAGCGCTACGTTCTGAGATGGAAGCAGTTCTATGGGTGATAGAGTGTCTAATTTTTCTTTGTATGACAGAGGTAGAATTAGCGACTGACTGATCGGACGTTCTACATATAGTTTCTCACCCAGAGGATTGGCCGACCTTCCTTCCCTACTACCAAGAATTTCTGCGTTTGAAGAGTCACTTCTCCATTTTTTCTTTACATGTTATCCTAAGACCGTTAAAATACAAAGCTGATTTGCTTGCTCGTTGTTATAAAGAACTAGTTAGTGTTACTCCTCTTGTAAACTTTCATCCACTTTGTGGTTTCTGAATTAATTTATATGTGTTGACAAAAAAAAAGTTACGACAACTTTCTCAGTCTTTCAATTTATGATTTTAAGTTAGGGGTAAATATTTAATTATTTAGTTTAGTTACACTTAAATTTTACCTTTTTTTTTGTTATAGAAAAATGAATTTATTTAAGTTCAATTATATTTTTGTTTGGTTTGGTCTAGAGTTTGAGAATTTTTTTTGTTGTCAACAATTGGATCGACAAGATTTGATCTATAACCTAAATACTCCAACTGAAGTAGGGTAAGATTCGAACTCATTAATTGGTGCCAAGTTAGATCAAAGGCAAGCTAATTGGACCACATGCTGCTTGATGATTGAAGTTTGAGATTTATGTTTTACAAATATGTAAAAGAACAATCATCTTGCACTAAAACTTGAATACACCACCACTATAGCTTAATGTCACAATTGTGCTAAATATTTATTCTTACAAGTAATATTATGTTCTAAACAGATCGATCAAAGCAGTCTCTTTTGTTACATTTTTCTTAATTTAGTTATGCTTTTATTGTGAATTTTTGAATGATGTATAACTAGGGTTTGAAAATTATTAAATTTCACGTTATTCAGAT
This sequence comes from Lepidium campestre, assembly GCA_009757365.2. Taxonomy (NCBI): domain Eukaryota; kingdom Viridiplantae; phylum Streptophyta; class Magnoliopsida; order Brassicales; family Brassicaceae; genus Lepidium; species Lepidium campestre. The sequence goes on along the minus strand of WJSH01006982.1, from coordinate 31,126 downwards.
TTGAAAAGGTTTTCTAAAAGATTTCGTCGGTTGAGAACTAGGAAAACGACATGGTCAAGTCTATGACAGTGAATGGTAGCATTAAACACGAGGTGTATTTCGAATTCTGCAAATTTTTCACCAATCGGCAAACTTTTTTTTAAAAACCATCTGTGTTTTTTCGAACAATTAATTAAAGTGGATTGTAGTTAAGAAGAGAGAAGAACACTTTAAACAGCAGATTTCTCTAAAAATCCTTGAATATAGATATTTAATAATAAATATTCTATTTAACTAATTCTTAAAACAAAGTTAGAGAGAAAAGGGTGGTTCATTTAATTATCATTTATAAATACAACAATATATATATATATATATACTATAAGTATTATAAATATATAGTGAAAAAGTTATAAATATATAATAGATGCTCAAACTACAATACTAATAAAAAACAAATTAATCTTTAATTTTTTTTTGTCGTCCATTTTCATTTCATTAAGTGCCCAATGAACTTTTGTTTACATATTAAGATTAATTCACAAAGAGGAAATATATTGGGCTAAGATACAACATGTCTACAATGAAAGTTGCCCTAATGGCAATCGTCACTAAGCTTATCTGCACAAGGTCACCTATCTGCCCGAGGATGAGTGCCGACATACAAACCTCTGATGGCCGCCAAGGAAGTCGCCACCGCAAGAATGCATGTCCAGTTTTCCTCCATGAAATTAACTCAACTTTGGATCCCAAGTTCCAGAAAATCGTCGATGGAGAAGTTTCTTTAAAATTAGAAACTGCCAAAAATTCCATCGTCATCGATCCCCTCCACTGAAAGGCTCCAGAGCCGCCAAGACCCAAATCTACTGGTCTTTATCTTCATCACCATCTTAGCTCCTCCTCGTAGAGCGGTGAAAGCTCCGAAGATTTACATCTCGGTTTAAGGAATGTCTTTGATGGAAACCGAAATCACTTTAGCCTCCTCCTCCACCGATAGATGAAGCGAAGGAAAAAGGAATATGACGCTCGATACCAGCGATGGTAGGGTCAAAGACCCAAAGAAAGAAAGAAAAAAAACCTGAGAAAACCAGAAGAAAACACTGGAAACAATTGGAGAGTATTCTCGGACTACCGCCGAAGCCGCTATATAGATGGCGAAAACTAATTCAACATCTTCTCTCTGAAAGATCAAGATCGGAGAAGAGAAAAAGGGTTGAGAAATGATCGCTGGAATAAAACAGAGAAACTATACATTTATAATTATTTATATATAACTTACACACTTTAAAATATTAATAAATTTACCTCAGTTTTCAAAATTTATCATAATATATTAATTATTATAAAATATGTCTTTATATATATATATATATATTATATTATAATAATATTATTGATAAAAGGAAAGAAATTGTAAGGAAGAGAGATGAGTATACGAGAGAGAAAGTGACTTTTCATTCACTTATGTTGTTGTTATTTACATGGATAAAAGGCTTATATATAGGCTGAGTAAGTCAGTGGATGGACTTATTCAACAAGTAAAATATATACTAAAAATGCATTTGGATAATTATTCTATTCATAACACTCCCCCTTAATTATCTACATCCCTAATGATGTATTATGTACTGCCTCGTTAGAAACCTTATCATGGAAAAACCCAGTGAGATAAAAACTATGACAAGAGAAAAAGTGTACATTGATGTAATTTTTCCCTTGAACGTGTTTTTTGAATGTTGTAGTGGGAAGCGCTTTTGTAAACAAATCTGTTGCATTGTCTGTTGAACGGATATATTGAATATCCACTTCTTGATTCTTCTCAAGTTCGCGCATATAGTAGAAAAATCTTGGGGAATATGTTTAGTTATGTCATTCTTGATATAATATTATTTGTGTTGAGCGACACATGCAGCGTTTTCTTCAACCAATTTTGTTTGCTTTTTATTTATGGTTATTCCAGTAGCTCCTTGTATGTGCTGAGTCATAGATCTGAACCACACGCATTCTCTACATGCTTCGTGAAGTGTAATTGTTTCTGCATGATTTGAGGAAGTAGCGACTAAAGTCTACTTTTGGGAACGCCAAGAGATTGCGGTACCTTCAACCGTGAAAACATATCCGGTTTGCGATTGGGCTTTATGTGAATTTGATAAATAGCCTGCATCTGCAAAACTATCTAAAAAAATAGTAGCATTTCTAGGATAAAATAATCATAAATCAATTGTTCCCTGAAGATAACGGGAAATATGTTTTATTTCATTTCAATGTTTGCGTGTAGGTGACGAACTATATCTTGCAAGCAGATTTGTAGCAAATGCTATATCTGGTCGAGTGAAATTGGCAAGATGCATGAGTCCACCAATAACGCTCATATAAGGTACTTTAGGACGTAATACATTTTCGTTATCTTCACAAGGTCGGAATGGATTTTTGTCAATATTAAGTGTTCTATTGACCATTAGAGTACTCAAATGAGTCGCTTTATCCATGTAAAAGCATTTTAAGATCATTTTTGTATAATTTGATTGATGCATGAAAATTCCATTCCAAAGATGGTCGATTGGGAGCCCAAGACAAAATTTTGTTTGGCCAAGATCTTTCATTTTGAACTCTTTTATCATATGAGTTCTTGCATCATTTATCTCCTTTTGAGTTCCAATTATGTTTATGTCATCAACATATACAACAAAGATTACAAATTCAGAAAAAGATTTCTTAATAAACACACAAGGGCATATCGCATTGTTGGTATATACTTTACTCAACAAATATTCACTTAAGCGATTACACCACATGCGTCCGGATTGGTTTAATTCACAAAGTGATCGCTGTAACTTGACCGAACATATTTCTTTAGACTTTGAGTCTAATGGTCTTGACATTTTTAATTTTCTGAGACTTTCATGTATATATTATTATCAAGTGATCCATATAGATATGTTGACATAACATCCATTAGATACATTTCTAGATTTTAAATGCCGCTAGGCTCATCAAAAATCTAAATGTAATTGCATCTATTACCGGAGAATATGTTTATTCATAGTCAATTTCTGGTCTTTGAGAAAATCTTTGGGCAACACGTCAGGTTCTATATCTTGTTACCTCATTTTCTCATTTATTTTCTGAACGAATACCCATTTATATACCCTACGGGTTTTACATGTTCGGGTGTTGTGACAATAGATCCAAAAACCTTTATTTTATTTAGGGAGTTCAATTAAGTTTCAATGGCCATTTTTCATTTCTCTTAATCATGTCTTTTCTGGCATTCTAAAATGGACCTTGGATCTAGATCATCACTTTCATGATCAATTTTTTTTATACAAAGAATGAGAAAATTCCATCATCATCTTCTATCTCATTTCTAACCCATAATATTTCATTTTGGGCATAATTATGGAAATCTCATGATGCTCTCCATCATTTTCATCTTCAAGACTTTTCTCTGTATATGGTTCTTCTGGACCATTTTCATGTATTTCTTCTCCCAGTTTCTTTTTCTTTCAGGAATTTTTATCCTTTGATCCCATTGGTCTCCCCTTTTCAACTGAACTCTAGGTTCATTTGCTATTTTTACATCAATTTGTTCTTCTAGAACAATAACTATTGATGGAACATTCACAGCACGTATATATGATTTTGTCACCCTTTTTGTATCGTTGAACGCATCTGGTATCTGGTTTGCTATATTTTGTAAATGTACAATTTTTTTAACTTCCAACTCGCGTTGTTTTGTAGGGGGATCAAGGTGCAATAACGATGATGTACACCATGTAAGATATTTTGGAACTTCTTTAGTTTCTCCCCCTCACGCTGGAAATTCATCTTCATTAAAATGGTAATCGGCAAAATGTGCCGTATATATATCACTAGTTTGTGGTTTTAGATATCGAATTATACTTGGTGATGTATACCCAATATATATTCACAATCTTCTTTGTGGTCTTATTTTTGTTCTTTGTGGTGGCATTATAGGGACATAAACCGCACACCCAAAACATAGAGATTAGAAATATCTAGCTTCTAGCCAGATGTTAATTCGAATGAGGAGTATTTAATATATGCACTCCGCCTTATTTGAATTAGTGCCGCAGCATGCAAAATTGCATGACCCCATATTAAAATTGGTAGCTTTGTTCTCATTATTAACAGTCTAGCAATAATTTGCAGCCGTTTAATCAAAAACTCAGCCATGCTATTTTGTGCGTAATGACATACAATAGTCATTGAAGGCTTGTGAAGTGAATTCACCAGCGTTATCAAGCCTTACTTTCTTTATTATATAATCAGGAAATTGTGCTCTCAACCTGATTATTTGGGCAATAAATCTTGCGAAAGATGTATTTTGTGTAGTCAATAGACACACATGTGAACATCTACTAGATGCATCAATCAATACCATAAAGTATCAAAATGGCCCGCACCGCACTGTGGGTGGATAGGCCTACATATATTACCATATATTCTCTCCAAGAATACTGGAGATTCATTCCCAATTTTAGCTGGTGATGGCCGAGTTATTAGTTTTCCAAGATAACAAGCATTACATGGAAATTCTCTCAATTGAAGAATCTTCTGCTCTTTCAATTGATGGCCATTTGAATTTTCTACAATTTTTCGTATCATGACTGAACCAGGATGCCCTAAACGTTCATGCCAGACTTTGAACGTACATGTAAACTTCTTGTGAAATATATGATTCAGTCATATTTATTTTTGTGTAATATATTCCGTAAGATCAAGCTAGGAGCACTTCCAATATGCTTTTCGTCTCCAAAATAACTGATGTAATGCAAATATACTCAATGTCATTCTTCTTCATAGTTTCTATGTAATATCTATTTCTACGGATATCTCTAAAACTTAGCAAGTTTCTGTAAGACTTGAGGGAATATAATGCATCATTTATATCAAACTTTGTTCCATTGGCATTGAAAAACTAGCCCTTCCAGAGCCCATAATAATTTTTGCATTACGAAAAATAATGTTCACGCTTCCAGAGGAATCTTTTATTTTAAGGGAAGAGAAATATTTTTTATCCTTAAGTATTGTGTGTGTTGTATCACTATCTACCAGCCATATATCTCCATCATCCTTTTCAAATTTCATCATTTTCTGATGCTAAAAGAGACATTAATAAAACAAACTTTATATTACAACAAAAACTACTTTACAAAACATAAATAAACAGTAAGTTTTACCTTTTTATTATGAAAAAATATTAATAGAGATAACTATCATGCCATATCTTCTTCAGAAGATTATAACTGTTATGATTTTTGTTGATATTTTCAGAACCAACAACGAAATCGACTATATCAAAATTTGAATTATTATTTATACCATCAAAAGAAGGTCCGGCGTTTCCATAGATCAAGTTGGTTTCACTTTATTTTTCTTTTGTGATTTATAATATAGATCAGCCAAATATTTCAGCGTACAACATGTACGCGACCAACGTCTTTTCATGCCGCATCTGTAGCAACTATTCTCACATTTATCACATGATCAACTTCATTTCCTTTGGACCTTTTATTATTCCTTTCATTATAGGAATCATTTGGACGAAACTTTTTTATTTTTCACGTCCACATTCATGTCAATATCCTTATCGTTCATGACTACGGTCATTGTCTTGACCGCGTCTATATCCATATTGATCATTATACTTTAATGGTGCAGCATTCACTAGTGGAAATGAAGCCGATCCAGTAGGACATAATTGATGGTTTAACATCACAAATTATTTTGTATGGTTGCCAAAGATCTGCAAGATATTTGTTTGTTATGTATTCATCTATTAAACCATCATGGATATAGAACAAAAATATCATGACGATTGTCATTTTCTCATATTAAGTCATTTTCGACTTATCAATGATATCAATGAGCTTATTTTCTTTTGAATGTATCCTTGTTGCGACTGCCCATCACATATAATTATTCTCAAATATATTAAAGGCAATAATCTCAAGTTTCGTTAAATTTGACATGATAACTGCATAATATGTGATAAATTTAATTTAAAATACATGAAATAAATATATAAATAAGAATAACATAAAATAAAATAAAAATTCAATAAAAATTTAAAATATTTTGTCATCTAGAAAAAATTTATTTCATCGTTCTTTTGGAATGTTTTTATAAATATATTATAGACATTTAGAATTACGGCGATCTGAGTAGACATAGTCTACCATGTCATCCAGCCGTTTGAAGTGGCAGAGCCTACCATAACGATCAGTTCGGAGAAAGCAGCGTCTATCATCCTGAATATAATATATTTGTATGGGAAATGAATCACCTATATTGTGGCGGCAAACTGACCATTTTAACAATATATAAATTAAATTTAAACGGATATTATAACAGTATATAAATTAAATTTAAATATTTTAGCATATATTTATGGGGACCCAGTCACCCACTATAAAGAATTAAAATTAACATAAGTTAAATCTCACATTTTCAGTATAAGACCATCTTTTGCTGATAACGTCCTATAAAATATGTCTTTATATATATTATATTATATTATTATAATATTATTGATAAAAGGTAAGAAATTGTAAGAAAGAGATATGACTATACGAGAGAGAAAATGACTTTTCATTCACTTATGTTGTTTTTATTTACATGGTGTAAAAGGCTTATATATAGATTGGATATACTTACTCAACAAGTAAAATATTCATTTGCATAATTATTCTATTTATAACATTAATAAATTATTAGTACATCAAGCTTATTAATTTGAATGTGTAATTATCTAATTAATTAAATGAAATTTTTTTATTAAACGTATTTAATTTAATCTAATGTAATTAATTTAATCTATTTAAATTTAAAGTATCAATTAATATATATATTTTTAATATTCTTATATTTATATAAAATTTTAAATAATTAATTGAAAATTATAATAGTATTATTATTATATTATATTTACAAAATTATTCAGTCGAATTATTTTCACTTTGGTAGTTAGGATGATCTATCTAATGATTCTGGTATCAGGATTCGATCCCTCCCTATTATAGCTAGTAGATTAAAAGGAGATTTTAGAGAGTGAAGTTTCGTACTTGTGAAAATTGTAGTTGTATCGCACCGCACTTTATCCCATACCGCTAAATATATTGCAACCAATCAAAGCCTATGTATTATCTTTTCTATGATATATCGTCATCAATCAATAATTGACCATTTGACCTTTGACTGTTTGGTTTTGCAAGCCAATATTAGTGAATCAAAATCGTTAAAAAATTTTTTTAACTCATGATATATTTCAGGAGTATGGAAGGATCCATACTAATCTATAAAAGAGATATAACCCACAGATAGACCTTCTCTCTAGTTATGCAAATGGCCCAAAAGTAATGGTTCATATATTTGTGATGTCCAAGATAATGTGTTTTTGTTTTACATGGCAGGTGTATCAAAGTTGAAACGTATTGGTGTCCTAAGTCCGGCTACTTACCACTTGACTACAAGACCCTTAAACATCAAATCCTTATCTTAATAATTTTTTGTTTAATCACAAATTGCAAATTAGTAACCTCATTTAAATAAATGAAACCCAGCCCTTTTTGCTTAAAGAAAACCGAAAACAACAAAATCTAAGAAACTAAATTTTTTTAAAATAAAAGTTAGAGAGTTTTATGAATGAAATTGAAGAACAAATAGAAAAATGTGATATTATGAATTTCAGTAAGAGTGTATAGAGTCCGAAAATTGTAGTTAGAAGAGAATTTAGAGCTCTTTTTATTTTGTTAACTGTGGTTGGAGAAATTGGAGAAGATGTCATTTTTTTTAATAAGTGATACCAATTAAATATTTATGTCTTTTAAGATTTCTTGTTATTTAAAAATAAAATAAAATAATTGACAAGGATTATTGTGGGTTATTGATAATTGATGGCATGATTGTAAATATTAAGTATGATAAGAATAAAATATTGAAAATTTTGGAGAGAGATAATTGTGGTTAGATTGGCAATTGACTCAAGACATTAATTGGCCATTTGAGAAACAAGCCCTATAATAAAATCGCAGCATTTTTAAAAATATAAATTTAAGTTATCGTGTTATTTACGAGATATGTCATTAGAAAATCTAATCTCCTAGAAAGACAATTTTGTCAAAACGTATTTAATGATTCTCTACAATATATTCTATCATACTCATATTTTATATTTAAATCTATGGGTCAATTAAATGTATATACACAAATTATGTTAAAATTAGGTGAATGATCGAAGTTTTCTTAAAATTAGTTCTCTCACCTAAGGAGTGTGCGATATGACCAGAAATTGGCTAATCAATTGTGATTCAATTTTAAAAATGTAAAAACAGAAAATAGAACAACAAACAAAAAAAGTGGTGTGTGGGGAGATCTCATTTAAGAAGTGTTAGAGAGTAGTGTCATGTCATATGAAAGATTGTGAAATGGAGGACAAAGTGGACAGAGAAAGAAAATCTCTTAGGCGGCATATTTGTATGGAAGAATCATATTGTGAAACTGTGGTATTTAATGTGTTACACATGTATAGCATTGGGTTTATCAGCAACTTACACAATATAATTTATGGTTGTATGCAACAACTTACAAAGTATAATTTAACGTACATATGCAACTACAATGTTGATAATCCATGCGTCAAGTTTGCGGGAGCGCATACATAGATTGGAGCAAATACATGTATGTTTTATATAATTAAAATGTACAAAGAAGACATGTGAATATGTTTATACATTTAAATATACATGTAAAGTAAACTAGTATTGTTAACAGGTAACTGATGTGGTATAAATCCAAGTATGTGTAGACAATTAATGTGATTAGAACACATAGACATGTAAGTTACATTTTAGACATATATAAAGATGACATATGCAAATATGTTTATACATTTAAGTAGACATGTAAGTTTAACAAGTATTGTTAACATGTAACTGATGTAATACAAATGCATGGGTAGATGTGATAATACTGTTATAATTGATACTATATACATGTACATGAACATATACCCGCACGCATAAGCAATGATGTAGCATCATTAGACTTGCACACATCTGACATACATTTGATGTGAACATAATCAAACGTAGCAAGCAATGGAAAGGAGAATGTGTTTTTCTTCTTTTTTGTAGTCATTCTTGGTCATCTGGCCATACGAATTTTAGTGTTTGCATACTCTAGCATACCCATATTTACTCACATAGCTTACATTATATCACACACATCATCTGACATACAACCTTACATGTATTGTTGTATGTGATAACAATCTTACGTTGTCATTTGCATCGTCTCTATGTTCCTATTTTCGTATTTATCACTCGCACACAACATTTACATGTATTGCGCACACAATCATGGGTACATGTGGTAATACCGCCATAAATGCATAAGCAAATGTTGTAGCATCGTTAGAGCTCTCCACTAGAGAACCTTAAATCTATAGTTTTACAGTGATAACCCAAAATAAAATGTTGTAAGACAAAAATCATTATACCGTGTATTCGTCAACGGAGATGCAACCAAAAACACTTGCTCCTGGAAAGTTGAGCCGACACAACCCTATATGTCGATATATGGGTTAAAGTAATAGAGAAATAAGAATAGATATATATTTTGAGAATGAAAATCTTTTCAAATATAATCCCACTAAAAATTGACAACTAACCAGCTGTAGTGGAAGCAGGGGGAAGGGTGAAAAAAAAATAACGTGACGACCAGAGTGTCCGCGATAATTTCACTACACAAGATCGTGATGATAAAATCAAGAAAAATAACTCAAATGTAGACGAGAAAGAAAGAAATTAAAAGAAAAACACAAAGCAGAGAGAAAGAGATCAAATAAATAATGTTAAAGTAGTGTAATAGGGTCAAAATGGTCAAAAAATTATATACGGGATCCTATGAGAGAGAAAAATGTCATATACCTAATTTACAAAAAACTTGTGTACATCTAATGGTATTTCTCTAAATCTATTTAAGGTATTATATACTCATTATCTTAAATATATTTAAACTCTTACTTACTCAAATATATATTTTGTCAAATATATTTATTTTAAATATTTAAAATAAATCTGAATATTCATATAAATATTTTTGGTAAACCGGGTTTTAATAATGACGCGGGTCATTGATTCCATCGAGTTTTTATCGCTTTTAGCATTTTAGCTTTAATTCAGGTTTGAAATCAACCTACATTCGGGTTTGTTAATAATTTAATATCAGGTTGAACTGATTGTTCTTATTTGGTTTTTAAAAACTGATATATTTTTTATATATAATATTTATAGTACTAAATGTTGTGCAAATAAAAAATATAACAAAAAGTTTGAAAAAATAGTGGATGTATATAACCAAAATCTAATTTTATATTCTTATTTGTAATTTACACATACATATCATATATAAATATATGATATATATATGTATATAAATATTATAGTATACCAAAACATTATAAATGGACACAAGTCAAAAAAAGAAATATAAATTGTGCAATACAGATTATTATTAATATACTATTATATAGTAGATTAAAATTTTATTTTTACTAGATTAAATACACTTAAAATTAATGCAAAAATTCAAATATAGAAAACTATGAAATAAAAACAACTGATAAATATCATAAAATAATTATAATTTTATTTTTATTTTTTCAACTTAACTTCTTTTTAATTTATCAAGAGATAAAGAAGAGTGCTAACTAAAAGACACATTATTTACAAATGAAAATTTTCTAGAATACCCTCTAATATTACGGGCCAAAAATATCAGTTTTAAATTTAATGGATCTAGGAATATAAGAAAGGGGAAAAAACTAAATAATCTCATGAATCTTGTGAAGTCTTCAATATAGGTCTTGAAAGCTGACCATTCATCTGGGTCTTCAAAAATCTTCAACACCTCCATACAATCGACAACAAAAGCCACCTCTGTAATTTGAAAAGAAAGGAGGCTACACATTACCCATAAAAGAGCCTTAACCTCACAATGTAAAGAAGACAAACTCCTATGGATACCTCGTGCCCCAAAGTTAACCCCTCTCTGACCATAAGTAAAACAATACCAACCTAGACCATAAGAGAAATTCGAGTCTTTTTAGGACCCATCCACAAAGCACTGATATCCTGAGAATATCGGGTCCATTGAAAAAGGTCTATATACAATCTCCTCAAGATCAGTAAGACCCCGAATAAGATCCACCTTGTCCGATCCTAGCACAAACTTGCCCACTTGAGCTTGGGCCCATAGACGCGCCTCATCGACTATGTGCTCCACTAATTCTCGTGGAACTCTATCAATATTTGAAAAGGTTTTATCATTATGCGCCTTCCAGATGAACCACAAACCCCAAGAAAAGCTCGAGATGTCCACTCCATCTGGGGCTCTCCAGAACAAATAATCCATATTCGAGAAGACAAACGCACTCGGAAATATTCCTACCAGGGATGGAACCGTCAAAATGGCTCAAGCCTGTAAAGCTGGAGGGCATTCAAAGAGAGCTTGGTTAATCGTCTCTGCCTCTGCTCCACATCTTGGGCATAAAGAATCCCTAGAAATCCCCCGTCTACCGATATGATCCTTAACTGCAACTTGACCCAAAATAATATGCCACATAAAATGTTTGATATTTGGTGGGCACTTAACTTTCCAAATCTGTGCCTGTAAAGCAGTCAAAGTTGGACCATGATGACCGAAATCGACTAATGAGATTGACAATTCTGTCCAATACCCTGAACGAACTGCGTAGCGACCGGACTTTGTGAAATGTCAGCCTAAATCCTCTATTTCCCAACGAGGAATCCAGATTCCTAGAATTAATGTCACATCCTTAGGATGAAACAACTGATAAATTAAGGCATCACATCATCTCTTTGTACCATGATCTATTAGCTGATCAACCATAAGAAATGAATAATTATTTGGTCATATTCCCTCCGTTGGACGCAGAACAGTATCTGGTATCCACGGATTTTTCCATAGCGATGTTGATCGGTCGTTCCCTATAATACAAATAAAACCTTTAAAAACAAAGGAGCTAGCTGATATTATACTCCGCTAACCATAAAATGGAGAATAGTCCTTACAAGGAGTTAAAGGATTCTCATCCTTAAAATATCTACCTTGAAGCACCCTAGCAACCAGATAAGATGGATTATCCATTAAACACCACAGTTGCTTGGCCAATAGAGCAGAATTAAAATATGCTATTGACCTGAAACCCAAGCCTCCTTTATTATTTCTCTTGCGGAGCGAATCCGACTTCGCCTAGTGCATAACTTTAGATCTCTGAGAACTCCGCCACCAACAATTAGCAATGGCCGATGTCATCTTACTAGTAACCGACTTAGGTAGTCGAAAACTAGACATAACATATGATGGAATTGCAGATAAAACTAATTTGATCAGTACCTCTTTCCCTCCTTTATATAGGAACTTCAAAGACCAAGAGTCAATTTTGTCCTGAAGCCGTTCCCTAACAGAAGCAAAAACTTTTGTTTTTACCCCTTTTAGATTCTCCGGAATATCCATATATGTACACATCCCTCCTAGTTTTGTGATATCCAGAACATGTTGAACTCCCTTCTAATCTAACAGACCCACTGAATGACTAAATTGAATAGGTGATTTCTCAAAATTAATTTGTTGGCCTAAAACTCTCTCATAGTCATTCAGAACCTGTAAAATTGTTGTTGCATCTTCCTTATTGGCCTTACAGAAAAAGGGTATCATTAGCAAACAAAAGATGTGAAACTGCTAGGCTACTCCTTGCTACCGAAAGACCCATAATCTACTGCTGGGATTCCGCTCTCCTTAACTTTGACATAAGTACTTCTGTGCTATAATTACAAATTTATATATATATATACTAGATGATTACACGTGCGGTGTACGAAAATATTATTCTAGTAATTGTATTATTTTTTATTTGATTTTAAATATTCATATTTTTGTTGTTGTATGATGCAAAGTTTATAATATATAAATCTCTTATATATTTATTTTTTGTTTTCATATACTTATATCATTTATTTATTCGTATTTATTTATAGGTATTATGAGCTTGATAGTATAAATGTTTTTGTTATTTGAGCATTGTATGTGTAAATCATCTAGTTCATCTTTAAATTTGTTCATTTATTTGTACTTGTAAAAAATCAATATGCATTTGTAGTTATTTTTATTTATTTATAATATTTATATTTAGATGTGATTTTTTTTTTTTTAAGTAAAATTATTAATTTTATATATACTTAATATACTAAAAATTAGTTTATAATGATGATTGATGTTGTACACGAAATATAATTTTTGATCTTTGTTTAATTAGATTTTGATACATTAAAATATGTCGTTATTGTCAAAGTAAAGGTGCAATTAGGTCTTGGATATATACTTTGAGTAGAATTATAAAGAGGGTCTAAGAATAGGTTGATATATTGTTATATCAATACTTTGGGGTAGATATAGACCGTCGACCCTATTTATTCATCTTAGTGTAGTTTTGCATTCATTTTGCATTTTAGAGTTCTAGATATAGAGAGTTGCATAGTTTCTTTTATTTGAGTCTTTTCTAGGTGATTTGAAACCATTATGGAGGGGTGGAACTTGAAGATGGATTTTTAAGCAAAATGATGGAGTGAAATATGCATCAAAGGAAGAAGAGGAGCCATATGACAAGAGTCTTGACCACTTTGGTCGAGACCATGATCGAGGGTGTCAACATTGATCGAACAAGTGGACGAGTGAGGAGAGTCTCGACCACTTTGTTCATGACAATGATCGAGGGACGGACCAATTTGCAAATGGAAATAGCCACGACCATAGAGTCGAGATGATGACCGAGGAAGATGACACAAGACCAACAATGCACGAGAGAAGAGAACCTCGACCATGATGGTCGAGGTACATGACCAAGGCACGGACGTTTGGTGACTATACGCTCGAGGTTCTAAGCTGCGACTCCTTACACCCGAACAAGCCAACACATGAACCGAGTGAAGAACCTCAACCGTGACAATCGAGATGAGCATCTGAGACCTAAGCCAACAACACACCTAATAAATATCTAGACTATACGGTCAAGGTTCATGTATAAGGTCCCTAACACCATCTTCTATTTTACTTGGATCCAACCCGGTTTGTTCTGGGTCGACCCAACTTGCTTTAAGACTAAAACCCTAGTGTTTAAAGGGTGAGAACACATTCTACATTATTATCTTGTCTTATCTTAGCACTTAGAGAGGTTTTGAGAAGGAGAATACTAGAGACCCACTTGGATCATGATGTTTGAGATTTATTTATCCTTTCTCTCACTATTTTATTATGTGTTTCCTTATCTCTTTATCTCTTTGTTTTATGGTAAGTATGAGTGAGTAGTCTTTGATGGGTTGAAAGGTTAGGTAGATCATGGGGTTTGATGGTTGTTTATGATGCTGAGGTTGTTAGATCATTAGATTTCCTCCCTTAGGTGTTCTTAATGCTAAATTTGAGTTGGTCATTCAAAATCTAGATAATAGGACTTTCAATGCTTGAGAGATGTTTGATAAAATGCTTGAATGACTCTTTTGTGAGTTTTTCTTCCCTAACCAACGAGGGTTGATGTTAGGGGGATTAGTGGCCTTAGTGGACTTGTGATTATTGCTTATTAATTGTTTGATTGGCAAATGAGAAATTAACTTGATTGAATAATCGATAAAGAGTTCAATGACATGAGAGTGAATTTTTTTAGTTTAGTAATCAATGTCCTTGGGTGGTAGTTAAATGTTTTCTTGGCATCATTGATTTATTGTTATTTCCCTTTATCAATTGCCTAACATAAGATCTATTGTTCTTAATCAATTTTAGTTTCTTGATCTTTATTATGTTTTTACTTGCTCCCTCTTGTCTTTAGTTGTTTAGTTTACGGTTTTTTCTTGCTTCTCGTTTGGCTTAATTTAGTTGCTTTGTTTTGTTTGAGTTAGTTTGGTTTTAGTTTAAGTAGTTTTAGTTTCACAAAACAATATCGGCATTGCTCTAGTTTAGAATCGATTCCTTATGTCTTAATTGAGAGTTCAGAGATTCATGTGGAAGTAAGAAGAGAGAATGAGAGAGCCGAGAGAGAGAGAGATTGAGAGATAAAGAAGATTCCATTAGGTTAAATGTTTACAATGATGCATATGCCTTTATATAAGAGAGTTACAATGTAGGTTACATACTAAATCTAGCCGCAACAAGGGAAGGAGGAATCCCAATGTCTTTGGGATCCGAATGAGCCTTGAAAGTGATGTGACCTTCTTGTCTAGGTCTTGGCGGAAAGGAGGTCAAAGTCATATGTCTTGTTAGGGCTTCAACGGTTAAGACTATGTTCAAATCCTTATGGATCTTTCCTTTTTAGCCATCATCCATTTAACCGTTGTATTGGTGCAGACTGAGAAGAAGGACGCAGCCTGGATGTAAGGCCACGGCCTGGATGAGAAGCCGCGGCTTAGATGTGGTACGATCCACTTATTCTTTAAACTAACACTCTCCCTCAAGCTTGACCGCAAGGAACGGAGATCAAGCTTGGAACCCGTGAATACCACCTCATTAAAAACCTTAGAGAGAAAACCACGTGAGACAAAACTCTACCAAGGGAAAAAGAGTGTGATGTTCACGGATTAGGGATCAAGACTGTGGGACATTAGTGAGTCCAAGCTTGGAGTGAATGAACTCACATACTTTTGAGGATGCAGCCTTGGTAAAAATGTCAGCCAATTGATCCGAACTTTTTGTGTAGCAAGGTAGAATGACTCCTTCTTCAACCTTTTCTCGAACCTTGTGACAATCTACTTCAATATGTTTTGTCCGTTCATGATATACCGAATTGCAAGCAATATGGATTGCGGCTAGATTTTCACAATGCATTGTGATAGGTGTGAGTTGATCAATGCCTAAATCTTTGAGGAGAGCCTTAAGCCATATAAGTTCATCTGTAAGTTTTCTCATGGCTTGGTATTCGGCCCCGCACTTGAGCATGAGACAACATTTTGCTTCTTGCTCTTCCATGTGACAAGGTTTTGACCAATGAAGGTACAATAACCGATCATTGACTTCCTATCTTGGCGATCCCCGGCCCAATCCGCGTCATAATATCCAACAATTTTGGTGTTTTGGTTGCGTTCCATCCATATGCCTTGTCCCGGAGCTCCCCTGATGTACTTCAAGATCCTTCCTACCATGTTCCAATGCTTCATCTTGGGCTTTGCATGTGTTGTGCCACTTGATTGACCGCAAAGCACAAATCCAACAAATCCGGTCTTGTAAGAGTAAGGTAGATTAATCTTCCCACCAATCTTCGGTATTGATGAACATCTTCAAATGGGTCGGTCTCAAGCTCCCCCTCACGTGACGTCTTATATCCATCTTCTAAGGGAGTCTTGGCCGGCTTTTCACCTAGTTGACATGTCTCATTCAAAAGATCAAGATCATATTTTCTTTGGGATAAGAAGAGTCCATCCGAGGATCGGAACACTTTAATTCATAGAAAATACTTTAGTTCACTCAAGTCTTTTATGTCAAAAACAGATTTAAGAAATTGTTTTGTTGATTTAATACCTTATTTGTCATTGCCCGAGATGATACCATCTCCGTAGATAAGAATGACAACTATACCATTGGGACCTTGCAAGGTGAAGAGATTGTGGTCGGCTTTGGATTTCTTGAAGCCATGGTCTTTGAGAGTGGTGCTTAGCTTATGGTACCACGCTCTATGAGATTGTTTTAGATCATAGATGGCTTTCTTGAGCCGTAACACTTCCCGGGGGCCACTATATCTTCAAGTCTGGGAGGAGGTGTCATGTATACCTCATCCTCAAGCTCACCTTGTAAGAATGCATTCTTGACATCCATTTGTCACAAATCCCAATCAAGGTTGGTGGCTAAGGACATAACTACTCTTATCATGTGTAACTTGGCCACGGGTGCAAAGGTCTCAAGGTAATTTTCTCCATATGTTTGTGTGAAACCCCGAGCTACTAGTTGTACCTTGTGCCGTTCTATTTCACCATTACTTTTGTACTTGATAGTAAAGATCCATCGGCTACTCAAGGCTTTCTTGCCTTTAGGAAGATCAGACTCATCCCACGTATGATTCCTTTCCATAGCCCCGGCTTCGTTTCCTACGGCATCAACCCATACTTGATGTTTCTTAGCCTCCTCATAGGTCTTAGGGAAGAAGCCTTGGTCAATTTTGCCAAGAAAGACTTGATGTTCTTCATGAATGTTAGCTATAGTACACACGGCTTGGATTGGATGAGCCACGGCCTTGTGATTGTAATATATGTTTGTGTTGTGATTTCTTGTGTTACATTTCTAGGAAAGAGGTGAAATGTCTTGATTAAGATCTTGGTTGGATCCATTGTCTGGATCAAGGTTCTCTTGAGACTCACAGGTCGGATTGCAGTTCGGGTCGCAGTCACGGTCGCAGGTCAGGTCGCGATCGCAAGTCGGGTCGCGGTCGTAACTCGGGTCACGATTGTAGCTTGGTTTACGGTCATGGTCGCAGCTTGTCTCATGATTAAATCGTCAGTTTAGATCATGTATTATTCGTCTGGATCGAATGTCCGGACAATACCGTGTCCTTCTGGATTGCTCGTCCGACTCTTGTATTGTTCGTCTGGATTACTTATCCGGATTATACACCGTTCGTCTAAAGGCCTTATGCAGACGACCCAGACCGCTCCGCCGATCATCCCGTGGTACTTCTTGTGGACGTCCTGAAGCTTCTAGCGGTGGATCTTGCGGGCAATCAGAAACTTCCCGTGATATATCCTATGGGTGACCCGATACTTCATGCGGTACATCCGATCCTTGATGCGATCCGTCATGCGGCTCGTCTTGATTTTGACCCAAGCCATCTTTTTTTCCACCCGATGATTCCGATTGTCTTAAGCCTTCTAGGATAAACCTAAGATTCTTCGCCCTATCCAATGGAGTGTTGGCCAAGTCTTTTACTCATTCCAATTTTTCACATCATGATACCCTTTGCCTTCGATGAATTTCACATATCTTGAGATCATGACCCTTCTTGTAACCGGATTGTAGCATTTGTAACCTTTTTGGGTTGTGGAGTACCCGATGAACATACATCTTGTACTCTTCTCATCTAGCTTGTTCCTCAAGTCTCTGTGCACTAATACAAAACATACACATCCAAAAACCCGTAAGTGATTAAATGTTGGTTTTGAATTGTTGAGTACCTCAAATGGAGATTTGTCCTTAAGAATTTTTGTTGGAATTCGGTTGATCAAGTAACAAGCCGTTATTACGGCATCTCTACAAAAACGTTTGGGACGTTTTTGTGGAACATTATTGACCTAGCCACCTCCATTTGGTTTCAGGTTTTCCTCTCCGGCACACCATTTTGTTGAGGTGTGTAAGGGCAACTTGTTTGGTGCTCAATTCCATGTTTTGCTAGATATTGCTTAAACGTTTTACTTGTGTATTCTCCACCATTATCCGATCATAATCTTTTCACATTAGAATGATAATGATTAGTCACATATGTGTGAAAGTTAACAAAAGCTGCATAAACACGATCTTTAGATGGTAAAAGAGTTAGCCAAGTAAACTTTGATTTTTCATCTATGAATGTAAGAAAATACTTTTGGTTATCTCTAGATGAGCAAGGTGACGACAAACATCCGAGTGAACTAACTCAACATTTTTCATAAATAGTAGAAGACTTGGTAAACAACGACTTGCAATGTTTACCAAGTATACAAGCCTCACATTCAACATTATCAAATGAATTACTTGGTAACATTAATTCAAATGCTCTATGATGATGATCTAATCTAGCATGCCAAATGGCATTTTCATTACTAGCAACTACGGAATTAAAGGCATTGGATAGATTAGAAGAATTCTTTGTGTCTTTAAGCACATAAAGTCCTCCTTGAGTCACGCCCTTTCCAAGGATAGATCCGGTCTCAATATCCTGAAATTTTACATCATTCGGACTAAAAATAGCTTTGCAATTCAAGTCATTAGTAGTCTTATACACAGAAAGCAAATGAGATGTGAATTTAGGTAAGTATAACGCTTTGCTTCTTTTGTTAAAGAGAGTTAAGTCTCCAATCTCCTTTATAGGAACATTATGGCCATTTGCAATCATGACGTTACCAACAGCCGGTTTGATGTTGCTTATAAGACTCGGATCGCAAATCATATTGTGAGATGCTCCCGAGTCCATAACAAGGGGTTTTACGTTCTTTAAAGTGTGAAAATCATTACCGGACTCTATAAGATGGGTGAGGGACTTGACGAGGGAATCAAGGTTGAAACGACTTTCCATGTCTTGCACCATTGCTAAATGAGCTAGTTTGGCGTCCACATCCATTGGTATAGGTCCGTTGCTCGTTGACTCGGCTCGCCTTCTCCCTTGATGGTATTGGCACGAACATCTTTGAACTTGCTCGGGTTAAGATGAGGGTGGAGGATCCAACATTTGTCCTTCACATGTCCCTTCTTTTTGTAATGGTCACACATCAAGTGCTTTCTATCCATAGGTTTTTAGACTCCTTTATTTGCTATGACGAGTTCACCTATTCGACCAAATAGACCAAGGCTTATTTTCTTCTTTTGGATCCGGGCACAATCTTCATCAAGGTCCGGTAGTTTGTCATCTCTCAAGATGTGGACAATGAGATTGTTGTATTTTGGACTCAGCGTGAGGAGAAGGCTAAACACTCGATCTTCTTCACGCCTTTTGTTGAGGATCTCCAGATCGGTAGTTGTAGGCCGAAGCATCTCTAACTCAGCCCATAGAGCTCTCCATTTTCCAAAATGAGAGGTAAACTCGATGTCTTTTTGACAAAGAGTGTTGATAGCTTTTTGAACTTCAAACACTCGGGTGAAGCTAGAGACATTTCCAAACACCTTTTGGAGAGTTTCTCAAAGCTCTTTAGCATTTTCACAATATGAGTAGGACTCATGTATTGGGATATCAAGAGAGCTTTGGATTATAGCCATGACCACCTGGTCTTCTTGAAACCATTTGATAGAGTCTCCAGCCACCACAACTTGATTACCATCGACGACGGCAACTTGAGTTGGAGCGGCACGAAGCTTGACGTGTTCCAATAAGCCACACCCACAAAGGATGGTCTTCACATTTATGGACCAAAGAAGATAGTTGGGACCCTTGAGAGTCACATGAACACCAATGGGTTTGAAACTTTCCATGACCTTGCCAAAGACTAGCTATTACCTGCCGGATAAAGAGAAAGAGATAGAGTAAACGAGAGAATGAATTGATGAAGTGAGAGGAAAGAAGAAGGAGAGATTATGAGTGAAGAGAATTGAGTGAAAGAGTGATCTTATGCTCTGATACCATGAGAGTTTGAGAGATTCATGCGGAAGTAAGAAGAGAGAATGAGAGAGCCGAGAGAGAGAGTTTGAGAGATAAAGAAGATTCCATTAGGTTAAATGCTTACAATGATGTATATGTCTTTATATAGGCGAGTTACAATGTAGGTTACATACTAAACCTAGCCGGAACAAGGGAAGGAGGAATCCCAATGTCTTTGGGATCCGAGTGAGCCTTGAAAGTGATGTGACCTTCTTGTCTCGGTCTTGGCAAAAAGGAGGTCAAAGTCACATGTCTTGTTAGGGCTTCAACGGTCAAGACTATGTTCAAATCCTTCTAGATCTTTCCTTCTTAGCCATCATCAATTTGACCGTTGTATTGGTGCGGACTGAGAAGAAGGACGCGGCCTGGATGAGAAGACGCGGCTTAGATGTGGTGCGATCCACTTATTCTTTAAACTAACCTTAATGTGTTGATTCTAAATTCTCTGTGAATTCGAACCTTAAATGTTTTCGATGACAATTGTTTGCATTTATTGATTTAAATTGGTAGTTTTAAGCAAACATCGGGTAACCAAAGCCAAAGTGATTGTTGGAGCTTGAAGACAAACAAGTGACTCTTCTGATCAGTTACACGTTCGGATGACTCTTCATTCTTTAGAATGTTTTGCGGGTTTACATTCCATATTTTCTACAATTGTATAATGTAATAAATTTCAATAACCTGCAATCTAATATAATTTTAGAAAATCATTCAAAATTTACAAATTCTTCTCCTCATTCAACCTAAAAATCATTCTAAAATTACTAAACATATTCTAGTCATACAAATTAAAAATCATTATAGAATAACAAAAGTTAGTCTCACCACTCACTAAACATTTATACAACCTAATTGCTCTAATCTACTTATTTAACTGTAATTAATCTAACCCCACAAAAAAAAGAAAAAAAAAGAAGAAGAGTTAGAAATCTAACATTTGAAAGCAGGCAATAGTGAATGAGAGGAATAAAGAAGAAAAATTGCGTGTTTGCTTATATAGAAAAATTTATGTCGGCAATATTACTATAAAATCTATTAAGAATTTATTTTGAGGGAAACTGAATATAATTAGTATTGATTGAACGGTAAATACTAAAATTTTCTGACGGATTCCTTATGGATACTCTATATTGCATGGAAACGAAAATGGGTAAGTGGAAACAAAACGTACAGAAACGTAGAAACAAAATTTTTAAATTTTTTAGGAAGTAGGTACGTTTTGGAAACTCATATTATATATATATATATATAATATAGTAAAATATTCTGTAAAAAATTTTAAAATTCAAATCATATAAAAATATTTAAAAAATACAAATCTGTTATAAATATGACATTTTGTCATATTGACTCAACAAACAAATTGTATAGTCATCACATATGTGCAACATGGACCCCACTGTAAACTACTATATATAGGACGTTATGTAATAGTTAGAATTCATATTTCACAATATTGAAATCCAATAAAGAAAAGTTTATCTCTGACATCTCTCTAGAATTCCGAGTGTCTCACTGCCTAATCAGATTTTTATACTGATTATAGTCGTTATTATTTTGGTTTCATAACACGTTATCAGCACTATCGCTTCTCGATCGGTATTTATTTAAATGTATATATTGTTATAATGCTCATTTAATTTAAATATTATTATAATGTTTGTTTAAATTTATATACTATTATAATGGCCGACGTGTCGTATGGGTGATTCGCTTCCCATACAAATATATTATGTTCAGGATGATAGGCGTTGCCTTCTCCGAACTGATCGTTATAGTAGGCTCTGTCTCCACGATCATGATGAAATGGTAGACTATGTATCCTCCGATCATATGGTAGGTTTTGCCTCCGATCATATGGTAGGCTTTGCCTCCGATCATATGGTAGACTTTGTCTCCTTAAACGGCTAATGATCACATGGTAGACGATGTCTCCTCAGATCGCTGTATTTCTAAATATCCAGAAGACATTTATGAAAATGTTCTAGAATAACGATGAAATAAATTTTGTCCAAATGACAAAATATTTTAAATTTTTATTAAATTTTATTTGATTTTATGTTTATTTATATTTTTATATCATGCTTTTTTAATTTGAATTTATCGTATATTATAAAATTATCATGTCAAATTTAACGAAATTCGAGATCACTGTTCTTGATATATCTGGGAATAATTATATGCGATGGGCAGTAGCAACAAGGATGCATTTAAAAGAGAATAAACTCATTGATACCATCAATAAGTCGAAAACGACTTAATATGAGAAAATTGCAAATGTCATAATATTTTTGTTCCACCATATCTGTGATGGTTTAAGAGATGAATATATAATAAAAAAAGATCATGCAGATCTTTGGCAATCACACAAAATAATTTGTGATGTTAAACCATCAATTGTGTCATACTGGATCGACTTCATTCCCAGAAGTGAGTGTTGCACCATTAAAGTATAATGATCAGTATGGATATAGACACGGTTAAGGCAATGACCAAAGTCATGAACGATAAGGATATGGACATGAATATAGATGTGAAAAAAATAAGAAAGTTCCGTCTAAATGATTCCTATAATAAAAGGAGTAATAAAATGTCCAAAGGAAATAAAGTTGGTCATTTGATAAATAAGCAACGTGAGAATGGTTGCTACATATGCGACATGAAAAGATATTGGTCGTGTACATGTGGTACGCTTAAACATTTGGTCAATTTGTATTAGAAATCACAAAAGAAAAAATTAAGTGAAACCAACTTCATCTATGGCAAAGTCGGACCTTTTTTTGATGGTAAAAATAATGATTCCAATCTCGATGTAGTCGATTTCGTTGTTGATCCTGAAGATATCAACGAAAAACAATTAAAATCTTCCTGAAGAAGATAATATGACATGATAAACCTGTTGAAACTTAACAACAGGGATGGAGATATATGTCTTGCAGGCAGTGCTATAATGCACACAAATACTTAAAAAGTATTTCTCCCCCCTTAAAATAAAGTATTCCGCTGGAAGCGTGAATACTATATCTGGTAATGCAAAAATAATTATGGGATCTGGAAGAGCCATTTTTCAATGCCAGGGGAACAAAGTTTGATATAAATGATGCATTATATTCCCCCAAATCTTACATAAACTTGTTAAGTTTCAGAGATATTCGTAGAAATAGATATCATATAGAAACTATGAGTAAGAATGACATTGAGTATCTTTGCATTACATCAGTCATTTCAGAGAGAAAAAACATATTGGAAGTGCTCTCAGCTTTATCCTCCGGAATAAATTCCACAAAAATAAATATGACTGAATCATATATTATTGTGGACCATTTTACATGTACGTTCAAAATCTGGCATGAACGTTTATGGCATCCTGTTTCAGTCATGATGCGGAAAATTGTAAAAAATTCAAATGGCCATCCATTGAAATGCCAAAAGATTCTTCAATTGAGAGAGTTTTCATGTAATGCTTGTTCTCTTGGAAAACTAATAACTCGGCCATCACCAGCTAAAGTTAGGAATGAATTTCCATTATTCTTAGAAAGAATACTTGGTGATATATGTAGGCCTATCCACCCATAATGCGGACCATTTTAATATTATATGCCCATATGGTATTGATTGACACATCTAGTAGATTGTCACATGCGTGTCTATTGACTACACAAAATATTGCTTTCGCAAGATTCACTGCCAAATAATCGGTTGAGAGTACAATTTCCTGATTATATAATAAGGAAAGTAAAGCTTGATAACGCTGGTGAGTTCACTTCAAAAGCCATCAATGACTATTGTATGTCATTAGAAATTGCTATTGAACAGCCAGTCCCATATGTTCACACACAAAATGACATGACTGAGTGTTTTATTAAACGGCTGCAAATTATTGCTAGACCGTCAATACTGAGAACAAAGCTCCAAGTTTCTATATGAGGTCATTCAATTTTGCATGCAACAACACTAATTCAAATATAACAAGTGCATATCATAAATACTCCCGTTATAATTAGCAACTGGCATGGAGCCAGATTTATCTCATCTCCGTATTTTTGGGTGTGCGGTTTATGTCCCTATATCCCGCCTCAAATAAAAAAACAGACCATAAAGAAGATTGAGAATATATTGGGTATACATCACCAAGTATACTTCAGTATCTGGAACCACAAACTGGTGATATGTTTACCGCACGTTTTTGCCGATTGCCATTTTAATGAAGATGAATTTCCAGCGTTAGGGGGAGGAACTAAGGAAGTTCTAAGAGATATTACATGGTGCACATCGTGTTATTGCACCTTAATCCTCCTACGAAACAACGTGAACTAGAAGTTCAGAAAATTGTGCATTTATAAAATATGGTAAACCAGATACCAGATACGTTCACCGATACAAAAGGGTGACGAGATCATATATACCCGCTGCAAATGTTCCATCAAGAGTTATTGTTCCAGAATAACAAACTGATGGAAAAGTAACAAATGAACCTAGAGTTCAGTTAAAAAGGGGGAGACCAATGAGACCAAAAGAAAAAAAATCCCCAAAAATAAATTCGGAAAATAATTGAATGAGAAAGGTCTAAAAGAACCACATTCAAAAAAAATTCCTGAAGAGGAAAATGATACATAATAACATGAAATTTCCATCAAATATACCCAATCCAGAAAATGATGGGTTACAAATGAGATATAAGATAATGATGGGATTTTTTCATTCTCTGTATCTAAAGAAATTGATCATGCAAGTGATGATCCAGATCAAAGGTCCATATCAGAATGTGAGACTAAATCTGATTGGGAGAAATGAAAAATAGCCATGAAAACTGAAATAATCTCCCTCAATGAAATCAATATTTTCGGACCTATTGTCACAATACTAGAACATGTAAATCCCATTCGGTAAAAATGAGTTTTGGTTCGGAAAATAAATTAGAAAAATGAGGCAACAAGATATAAATTCTAACTTGTTGCCCAAGAATTTTCTCAAATACCGGGAATTGATTATAAAGAAACATATTCTCCGGTAATGAATGCAATTACCTTCAGATTTGTGATGAGCTTTGCGGCATCGAAAAATCTAAAAATGCATCTAATGAATGTTGTGACAAAATATTTATATAGATCACTTGATAATGATGTATACATGAAAATCCGAGAAGGATTGAAAATGCATGAATCATTGAGCTTAAAATCTAAATACATGTGGTATAATCGCTTAAGCGAATATTTATTAAGTAAAAGTATTTATGGAGACTCCAAATCATATACTTTCAGGTATATTGTACTCAGTCTGATCATTGAGAATGTAAATTTCAAATGGGATAAATAATTCTGAAAAAGATTGATATTTGAAAATATCATAAAAATTTATTCGGGTATGTATCATACTTTATATAGATGCAGTTGAATCACAGTTTGTGATCAAAGGAAATCTTGAAGATTTCATTTGTGACATGATTGCCATAGACACTCAGGCATCACCAGAGAACTCACATGGCCATTCATTGAAAATCTATAAGACTAAAAATGACATGTGTTGTATGTTCTCTTGGAAACTAAAGGTTATAGCCAACCAAAATTTGATAAAGAATTACCAAAAGTTCTTTGAATAAATTCAAAGTGATATTATGGATTTATATATCTACCATGTGGACCAACTGCAGATGGTCGCATGTTTTGCAAGATTTCTAACTCATATAATCAAGAGATGAGTTATCTGATCATCTCATTTAAAGGATTAGATGAGACGACATTTGGTGAATTCATATACCAAACACTCAATGATGATTGAATGGTAATGAGAATTAACGTTGAGCATTATGTAGCTCACAAAATGGTTTGGTTAAAAGGCATACTATACCCAAAATAGCTAAAGGCATTTTGAAAGAACTCTTTAATTTTTCAGCATTCAAGAAGGAGTTTATGTTGTTGTACTATTTTTCCATTCCTTTGGTTTTTTATATAGGGTTTTTTCAAGAAATATTTTTAACGAGGCAACACAAAATAACAAGAGACATTAAAAAATTATGTCCATTAAGATTGAAATTTGCCCTCCACAAGATGTGTAAAGTGCAACTCTCATCATTCTAGGGGGAGTTTGCATCATTGTACTTTTTTTCCTTTCCAATGGTTTTTCTCACCGGGTTTTTCAAGAAAAGTGTTTAACGAGACAACAAAAGACAATCAATATATTGGAATGAGATATTTCCAATCAACAAACGATGCTGAAGAAAATATATTCATATTAGAATGTGTCATCAACAAGATGTGTAAGATGTAACCTTCATGATTCGATGGGGAGATTGCGTCGTTGTACTCTTTTTTCCTTCCTATGATTTTTTCTTACTGGTTTTCCAAGGAAATGTTTTTAACGAGGCAACAAAAGACAATAAAGACATAACACAAGAAGCAATGGTGACAGTGGTGTCCAATTGAGTGTTATAAATATGACATTTCTCATATTGACTCAGCAAACAAATTGCATAGTCATCGCATATGTATGGACCCTACTGTAAACTACTATATATAGGACGTGATGTAATAGTTAGAATTCATATTTCACTATACCAAAATCCAATAAAGAATAGTTTCTCTCTGACATCTCTTTAGAGTTTATCTTTCTAGAATTTCGAGTGTCTCACCAACCTAATCAGGTTTTTATACCAATCATAGTTGTTATTATTTCAGTTTCATAACAAAATCTACTTAATTAATAGTAACTAGTTTAACAAAAAGAACCATAAATTTTAAGTTTTAAGATTTAAAATCTAGTTTTTGCTAAAATAATAAAACATATTTTAAAATTTCCTAAATAATTTTCATTATGTTTACAAAAAATAAAATTTCTATATCACGATTCCAAAACGGAAACAAGCGTTTCCAAAACGGAATCGTGTTTCCAATTCAAAATTTTTAGGAATTACGTTTCCGAGAGTTTTTATTTCCGAAACGTTTATAAAACAGGAAACAAACTTTGGATAGAGTTTCCATGCAATCTAGTGGATATTACTGTCAATAATATTTTTACACGATTAATATATACTATCAAAATAATTCCAGTCTAATCAATTCCGAAAAATTTCTCATTGTCACGATTCCATGGTAAAATCTTGAAAATTATGATGGTTTTCAGATGATATTTAATCTGTCAACCTTGTGCGGAAATTTCATCATAAATAGTGAAGACAACATACAATATGTCTAGAAAATGCCTAAATCCTTCTGAGTCTTTTATTTCTTATTTTAATTATTATGATACATACAAGAATTTGATGTTTTAAAATTAAATAAAAGTATAAGAAAACTATAAACGTGCACAATATTATATTCAGGAAATTGTGAGTCAAGAACTTCTTTGATTTTTCTTCTATTATTTTATTTAAAATATCTATCAATCAAAATAACTTTTCAACGGGGCAATATTGTAAGAAACAAGTTTGAATCAGACTTCAAGGAAGGTGGCTTTGACTCTACAATCAAAGAAAATGTTTTGACTAATAATTTTGAATTAATGATTGGATCAACTGATTTTCTCATCAAGTATCTTTAACAATAAACTAAGATTTAATCCGCGATATAACATAACGTAAGATTTGAGAAAAAATTAAATAATATTTAATTATAGTAATAACTTTTAATACATATTTAATTATGTATTATTATTATTCATTTATTTTTTTATATATATTTGATATAACAAGTTTAGTCATGACCATAAAATCCGATATTATAAACCCGAACCGAAATCAACTCGAATTAGAGGAATCTAACCCTACAAAGTATTCAAATGGATCCTAAATCTATATACCCAAAAAACCGAACTCATACTCGTAGCGAAACCAAATCAAGAACCGAATGAGTACCCGATATATTTTGTTAAAGTTTAGCTTTTTTAAAATTTTTTAATTAAATATTTATTAATTTTAGATTTTGATATAAAAATATTGAACCCGAAATCGATCTATACCAAATTGAAACCAAACAAAAATTAAAAATACTCAAATAAGTCTTAATCAAAAAAATCAAAAACCCGAATTAAAAAACCAAACCCAACAAAGTACCAGAATAAGTCCTAAATGGCTAAATCTGTGTACCCAAAAAACCAAAGCCAAACCAGAACCAAATCAAGAACAATATTTATACCCGATATATTTCTATTAATTTTGACTTTTTAAAGTTTTTTTTCTATTAAACCTTTATTAATTTTGATTTTTTTCTATACTCAAATAAGTCTTAAATCAAAAGAATCAGAAACCCGAACTAGATCAACCAAACCCGACGAAGTACCAGAATGAGTCTTAAATGGCTAAATCTGTGTACCCGAAAAATCAAACCAAAATCCGAACCAGAATCGAATCAAGAACCATATTTTTGTACATGATATATTTCTATTAAAAATTTTAGTTTTTTAAAAGTTTTTTCTACTAAATCTTTATTAATTTTAATTTCTTATATAAAAATACTCGAACTCGATTTATACCAAATCAAACCCGACCAAAAAAATAAAAATATTCAAATAAATCTTAAATCAAAAGAACCAAAAACCCATAACCAAATAAGATCCAACCCAAATCCGAGTACTCGAATATTCTTAATGCTTAGTGTTTGTTAAGCGAATATTCCTTCCATTTTTCCTTAAACAAATATTTTTTTAATGAACGATCGAGATTTAAAAAAAAAAGTTTTAATAAACGGGTAAGATTGGAACTTACATATTCAAATTTAAATTTAGAAGAGAATGCAAGATTTTTTGGATCATGAAAATTACGTATTTAAATTTAGAAGACAATGTAAGATTTTTTTGGAAAATCACGTATTTAAACGTAACCAAATTAATAGGATTAGTTAAAAAAAATTTGACCGTTCCAAATCATATGTTAATTTTATCATATACTTTATAACACGTAAATTAAATTCTAAACTGTGAAAGAACCTCTGCTTAATATATATATAAAGATTTAGAAATAAAATATGAGTCGATTATTATACAGTAAATTCTAAGTGAGTAATATTAATGTTACAACTACAATATTTTATTAATTTATATAATTATCAATTGATAAATATATATAATTAAATCTTACAATTTATTTAAAATATTTCGAATGACAATACATTTTTAAAAATCATTAGTTTAGTAACTATGGCCGGCCATGATTGGAAACACCTAGAGTTGCTAGTATTATGAAGCATAAGCAGTCTATTAAAAAAGTTGTATGCTTTGTATACAAAATTAGATTTTAGCGATTGAAATAGCTTTGAGCATCTTTATTCAAAATTACAAAATTAGTCATATATTCGATTTACCGTTGTTAATCTTTTAGAAATCAAATCTCAATTATTTTGTTTGTTTTTTGTTGAGTTCATTGTTATGTTACGCTAAGTATTCTTTTTATCAATTAGGCATCCGACAAAAACAATTAATATGTTCCACTTATGAATAAGACGAAATTTAGATTTTGTTTATGCACTCATATCTATAATACAATATAAATCTCAGTTACGATTTTGTTTTTAGGATGTTCTGTGCTCGAGATGTGTTTAGCAACTATGTGTTTTGCATGAAGTTTTCTATTTTTCTCTAACGTTGGTTTTTTTTTACAGAGATGATTTAGAACTTTCTTTTTCATATTTAGATTAGGTTTACATAAAAATAATTAAATTATTAGGGTAAAATTGTTTCTAATAAATACTTAATGCTTAAGAAAAGCTAGTTAAGAGCATTGGGCTAGAACATTATGAACCGTCTTTGATATCTTTTATGCTTGGTAAAAAGAAACTTGATTGGCTTTTTAGAGTATTAAGCCTACTAATAGGCTGTGCCAATCAAGCCCTATATGATTGAATTAAAAGCTTAGTTTTCATTTAAAATTCATAATTAAAGACAGCCCTAATAATCAACAATAATTATACATTACATTACACATGATATACATAAATACATACACTATGATAATTTTAACAAAACTATAACAATACTATACACTCAAAAACCTAAAGGACGACACTCTTAATTCCTTCTAGAAGAATATTGGCTATTTTAGTCTTAAATTAAGCCAACACACAAAA
>WJSH01006977.1:333208-351692 GCA_009757365.2 Lepidium campestre | reverse complement strand
GTTTTTTTTTTTTTTTTTTTTGAGTGTTGGTTTTTGGTGCAGTGGGATGGTCTTGAGAACAAATCAACTGTACTTCTTTATGGAGGAGGAGCCATTGTTGCTGTTTGGTTATCTTCAATTGTTGTTGGTGCCATTAACTCTGTTCCTCTGGTAAAGAAAACAAAAACCTTTTAAAGATTAGAGAATCTGTAATTTGGTTTTGAGGTCAAATTATGATTGAATTCATCTGAGTGTGCAGCTTCCAAAAGTTATGGAACTCGTGGGTCTCGGGTACACAGGATGGTTCGTTTACAGATACCTTCTCTTCAAGGTAACAAGACTTTTCATTTGATTTTTTTTTCTATTTGATACATTGTAAACTTCTCTTTAATGATCTGACATGAATCAAAATGTGGATGATCATCTTGTTTGTTTCAGTCAAGCAGAAAGGAATTGGCTGAGGATATTGATTCCTTGAAGAAGAAGATCGCAGGAACCGAATAGATTCATTGTAATAATAAAACAGCTTTCTTTCTCAAGGTTTTCTGTAATATTAATTGTTGTTATACTTTGTCCCTGTTTCAATATTGTATCTGCTGCATCTGAAACTTCCAAATCATCAATTCAACGTACACTGGAAAATATATATTAGACTGATAGTTCAACACAACAAACTTACAACTATAAATACTACTAAAGCCGGCAAAAAACAGAAATATCTCCTTAAAAAAACCCAAACAAAGGAAGATGCTGGAAATCCTCCACAAGAAAAACTAACCAAGAAATTCAAAAAAAACTAACCAAGAAATTCAAAGAAAACAAACATGAAGACTAAAACCACGAAAATACTAGAACTAAATTAAAACTAGAGCTGCAATTAAACCGCAACCAAACTCAAAGAACATGTATGAACTAAAACTACACAAAGCCACAGAAAGATGTCGGGAAAAAGAAGGCGAGACCAAATTATTAATTTTAATTATATGAATATTACACAAACTAAACAATTGTGGTGATTATTAATTTTTACTAAATACTAGGGGATACACGGGCTACGCCGGATGTTTGATATTAATATGATAAATAACAACTGCATCAGAGAATTTATATCTATTTGGGTTTTAGTTTAGTTCTTTCAGGATTTCTACATTTTAATTTCTTTTGTTTGGGGTAGTTTTTGGGGAAATTTTGTATTCTGCTAACTTTTATATTCGAACTATGTATGTATTCTACTTTGATTTTAATATAATTCAAAAAAACTGCAGTTGAATCCATTTATTGAGTTTTTATTAGAATGGATGGTACCAGGAAAGAAATGAAGCAATATAGGTGGCGAAGGTAGTTAAAGAAGTGTGACGGATCATTTTGCAATGTTCTTTTTATGTTTGAATTTAATTATTTTTGTGTCAACTGATCAAAACATAATTCAGCAGTATTGGTCAGTATGGTATACATGTTAGAAGAACACACATATAGTAAATATTTGAGGTTAAAACTGTATAATCTGAACTCACTTCTTCTCGCTCGATGAATCCAGTTTGTGGAAGATCATACAGTTTAAAAGCAACTGAAAAAACTTATGACAAAATCACATGTCAGTTAACTTTATATAAAGAGAATGTTAAAGTATCTAAACATAGATCAAATACATCAAATATCTGCACATATAAACCAGAGGAACGATTCCCGATCCGCGAAACGATTCCTCCGTTTCCTATTTCTGAATAAAGCCAGCTGAAATTCTTCCTCCAAAATAACAGTTTTAAGCTCTAATTAACCCGTATCAATAGCGTAATTGCAGCTTAATATATGATCATTTTAAGAAATGAAATAAGAAACCTTGTGAATAAGACCGTCATCAATAATTGAGCTGCTTATCTTCTTGAACACTTCATACAAAGCCTCCAATTCTCCTACAGTAATTATTGTCCTTCCCAACACTAAAAGTAGATTCCAAACTCTGGAACATGTTTTTGTAACATTTTGAGATTAAGATACTAATAAGATTAAGATAGTAAACACTTACATGGCGTGACAGAAACAAGAAGGTCGGGATCTTCATATCTTGGAGGTCGCTTTGCATTAACCTTCTTCGTCTTCGACACAGTGCATCCCATACAAACAATTGTGCCAACCATTTAAAGAATCTCTGCAGAATATGACATAGATATTTTCTATGATCAGAAAGACAGTAACATAGCCATAGTCATCAAGATTTCGGATTTGAACAAAATTCTCTTTCTGACACAACCTGATACAGGTCTTTAGTTTATGGGATCTTTGATTTTCTCTCGCCATTAAGGAGAGATATAGATTGCTCCTTTGAACCATGTTCTTCATCCACACCCTCGGAGCTAGAATTTTTTTTTACTTGGCTTAGCCGAATTCAGCATCTTGACAAACTTTCTAAGATGCCAATAAGCATCATCAAGGCGGCCTTCAATCAAAGAAAATCTATTTCAATGCACAGGAAATGATTAGTTAGACAATCAAAACTTATGGATGTTTCAAGATAGCATACACTGCTCTTGAGTTAGACTTGACATGAGATTCTTGATTAAATCAAACAAAACCTTTTTTTGCACATGTGAATGATAATTTACTCAACAATATATAAACAAAACTTTAAAAGATACTATGACAACAAATAGTTCTCACTTGCATCAATATCAAAACTAAGAAAACATAGATATCAGGTGACAACTATACAACTTCAATCAATAACTAAAAGAGAAAACATAAAAAAGAGCTTTCAGAAATTATAAAAGTCCAATCACACTTGAACATATTCTTCTTATAAGGAGACACCTAAAGGTGGGCAATTCTGAATTTTATTGAGTAGGAAACAAAGCAACGTCTCAATAAGTAAAGATTTCTACAAAATCCTACTTAGGTCAACTAATCTTCACAAAGGGAAAATCTACAACTATAATAGGCGTAGATTATAAGGAGAAAAGTACGATGCTCTTCAAAAATATGGAACAATTTATGATGAATGATTTTAAGGAGAAAATACCAATATGGATAGTCATAATGCCGCTATTGCAGCCAATGTCAAGATAGTTCTTGCCCTCAAACCAATCTTTCTTCAATACTTTAAGTGAGGATCCTCATCTGAATCATGACTAATCTATCACATTATGTTTTATCAAAAGATTTCATCAGATAGTAAGCCAAATATGATACTAAGAATTTACCATCACAAAGAGGAATTTGATAGGAAACAACAAACTCACTCTGGCCATACTAATTTTTTTAGTTTCCTAATGGATAAAGTTCTTTGTTTTTCTTCTTCTTGCTTAGATTATAGTTTCCTTGTTGTACTTGTTGATGTTTCTGCTCAGTTATAACCTTTTCGTCATGAGTTACTACTTTCTCATTCTCGTTGCTTCTATTTCTCTTCTTCTTATTGTGAGCGTTTTCCTAACCCATTTTCTCACACACCATTGCTTGATGATGATGAACACTTGGAAACTAAACTATGCAACTTAACAACTATTTTGTCTACCATATAAGGAGACATTAACAATTCATTTAACTAACACAGAGTTGAAGTAAAAATATAATAAGTTCCATGTAATACATGTGTGAATATGCGCGTTTTTAATCACGTACATGTCTCGCTCCCTTATCTAGTCTTATTGCTTCGTCAAATCATTAGACCACTCAGAGAATATCAAATGAAGAAAATTTAGAATACATAATCGAAGATAAGATGTTGATGAAATCAAATTAGGGTTTGAGCGTATTGAACCTTGATTCCATATTTTTCTTCGAGAACAAAACCCCGCCTATAAGCTATGGAATTGGTTGAACAAAAAAAATGATATGGAATCCTGAAGATGAACAAATTGAAACACATAATAGGAATTCAGAAGATTGTACCTAATAAAGCAAGTGACTAAATGAGCTAGAGAATATTTTGTAGATGATCTGGAAACGTGTGAGACAACTTTGAGGGTTTGGGTCTTGATAGAAATCATTTTCTCCTTTTCTGTTTCTTGTAATCGATCTGAATTTCACATTCTTATATTAAACATACATAATGGAAACATGCAAGAAGTAAGGACTCTATCTCCATTTCCATCTCTGTCACTTCCGCCTAGTATTTTTGGAGGAGATGTGCCTTTGAGAACATCGTTTCAAGAAAATACTACTGATGCGTTATTCAAGAGTGGTCTGCAATTGTGTTCTCCATACCAAAAACTATGGTTTTAAATTCTTGTTCATTTGCATCACGAATCATTTTCCAATAGACTGCATCACATGATATTAAAACTATCACGTCTTGAGTAAGCTTATTACGATTTATATAAGCATCCTTTTATTAGTATGTTGTTGTCAGTTGCAATTCGTTCAGCTGTTAAAAACAAATTAAAGTATTAATAACTGTTTGACATCAATTTATATTATATTTGCACTCAATAGTAACTTACATTTATTTTCATCGGTGACATTGATTAACAACGGCAATCATTCAAGGTCGGCGAAAGCATAATTGGGTATATTATCTCTGTGACCTATCACACAATTCATAGTTATTGCTCCATTTAAGATATTGGAATCTCAATGGTTCTTTCTTGTTTAGTCATTAAATTTTGAATATTGTAATTCTCTTTTCACATTTTACAAAAATAAAAAACTAAAAGCATGGAATGAATGAATCTTTAGTGCTAAGATCATACTAAATTTACATTTTTACATACTTCATCCGTTTTAGATGTTTTTTTTGTTGAACATTTTTCGTACATATTAAACTTTTTGTAATTACTAATTATTATTCTAACCTTTTTTATATTACTTGTTAGTAAAATTTTACTCTTTACTTATTAAATTAGTATGATAAACTAATAACTAAAATAGTAAATAATATTACAAATAATACTGTCTCTCTATTTTTTTGGTCGAAATACTGCCTCTCGATTTTATATTTAGATTTAATTTATTGTAAAAATTTGTGTCTTCAAATCGATAATCTTGATCCAAAGAAAACGATCAGATAAATTAATGTCATAAGAGTGAATGATTTCTCATTATTATTTAACAAATATATATATGAATATCATGGAAACTAAAAATTGTTGTAATACATAATTTTTAGCAAAAATAAAGAATCATTAAGATATTTTATAAAATTAACATTATTTTCGTTTATTTTAATATTTTAAGGTGATGATAATTACATTACATATTATTTATTTTATTTTTATTTGTACTGTTTCTAATGAAATTTATTTGAACATGATCTTTTGCTTTTTTTTTTATTGTATCAATAATTGAATGACATATATGTTTTTGAATGAGGATAATTGAATTGATATTTTTTCAATTTACAAACAAAATCATATCAATTTTATTTAAAGTAATTTTTATAACATATATTCTTATTTCATGCAAAAAAAATCATTTCGCTTTAGTTAAATACAAAAACTAAACAATCTACTTGGATTGAAAGTTGATATGCGTCTTTGTTATATGCTTTGAAACAGATTTGATATTGCTAAGGATTCGTAAGTTGATATGCGTCTTTGACAATACTAGACTCTCACTTAACTTCCAGAGGTGATAAATCTTTTTTCCTTAGATCTTGACAATGATTATGCCGTTCTTCTTTAACTGTGTGTTCTGCCGCCCATGCCAATATGAAGTCATAAAGTAAATCTTCAGTCTGAAAGTTAACCTCGTCGCTAGCCAGTAGGAGCTCAATAGCGACTAATGGTAAAGTGAGAAACTCATCCAGTTCATGCCTATAGAAATGAATGAGATGAAAGATTATAGACATTTTTCTTGTCCTTTGGAAAAAGCCAAAGCTAAAGTTTACCTTTTAATTTTCTCGTAACGAGTCAGGAGAAACTTTTTGGCAGCAAGTTTCAGTTTTTTTTCTTGAATCAGAATCCAAAGAAAGATCCAAAAATGTAACTGCACTCTCTAATGTTATTGTCGTGGTTAACAAGTCTGTGAAGTGTTCGATACAGGATGTAAGAAGGTTCTAATTTTGTGAACGGATGCCTACAAAGTGTAGCATAACTGAGCACCTAATTTACGTAAAACTCATTGTCATATATTGTAGTTTTTCTAATTTTTATGGTTTTAAAGAACAATTTTATAAACTTATTTTTGCTTGACATATTGTTGATGGATCAGGGAAGAAATAAGAAAATAGAGGTTTTTTGGGCAACAAAAAGTCAAACACCAATTTTGTATAGTAAGAAAAGGCTATTAACACTTTAAAATCATAAACAAAAGATCAAATATTAAAGAATGAAATTAACAAAAACAAAAGAAAAATTAGAGAGAGAGATGGTCTTTATAAGGTAAGAAGATGTTGGAGACGAAGTCTTGAAATCTAGAAGAGTATATCTTAGGATGGACGGTGGCGATTGAGTTTGAGTTATATTGGATTGATTTGTAACAATGTTCTATACGCTTCTTCATACCATAGTCTTGAAATGTGTCTACGATTCCTAAATACAAAACCACATCGTACCATTCTTCTTCTCTTGTCCCTCTCTTTACTCGTCTTGCTCTCGCCGGAATCTTCATCCCAAAATTGGTACTTGAGCTGCAACAACTCAAAATTAGATTCTTTTATTATGAATCCAAATTCGATTTTGAATTTTAAGTTCATAATTTCTAATGTGATATCAGAGTCTAAGGTTAATTGGTATAACAGACATGTATCCGTCTTTGTGGTATTTTCGAGATGATGGGTTTGAGTCGTTTCTCATCCACATCTTAAAGATCATATTAAAATGTAATATTACATCGAGAAGTTGAAATCATTATATCTAATATTTTAGATTCATTGCCAATTAATTTGAACTGGAATTCGTATGATGTTTTCATTACCTATTGAAAAAGAGCTCATTGAGTGTTGCTGCTAATTTACTTTCTTTGTTTATCTGAATTGTTTCTGAACATGTACTACTATTGCTTCTCTCTGATCGTGAAGTCATTGACTTTATGCTTTCAATGGAATCTGTTAAGAATAAAAGAGTTGTGTTTAAGTACTTTAATTAGACCAACAAAGAGATATATCTACACTACACATACAGAAGACTTTACCTCTGTCGGAAGAGCATGATTTCATTGTTACAGAAGATGTACGAAGAGAATTAGATGTTGTTTTCATCGATTTTGTGCTAGCACTTTTTAACGAGGCTGCAAAAGTTGAGCTATATAAGATATTAAATATTTACTATGTTGTAGTCTTGAGCTACATAAGATTAAAATGGAGATAAGAAGAAGGTTGGTACATGGAGGTGTGAAGCTACCATAAACCGGGTTTAATCCATTAAGTGAACCTGTTAAAAAAAAAAAGACATTTGTGATGATCAGATAAATACGTTAAATAGAGAAAGTGGTTAAACGTACACCTCTGCAACCTTTTGAATTTCGACTTTAGGTAGTCACATGATTCTGCGTGATAGGATTTAGGGTTTGAGTTATAGATAAGATCTTATCGATTTAGTTGCTAACAAACAAACAAACAAAATTAAATATATATCACCTTGACATGATTCTTCTTTTGATTGTAAAGCAACCAATAAGCTATAATCCATTATACCTTCTTGTTGCAAAAGCTCACAATCAAGTTTTGTTTGCCTGTAAAATGACATTTTTGTATTTGAGCATTGTTTTTGATGAGACTAGAATCAAGATTGTAAGAGAAAGAGAAGGATTACTTAATGATGCGTAGTCTTGCCAAAGGATCAACATAGAAACAGAAATCGAGATCAATATCCTTCAATACAGTTGTGTTTCTCATTTCAATGTATTTGTTAGTTCGACCTTTATGAGAACCTTTAAGATCATAAAGCTTGTTCATAAAGATGGTTGAATGTAGCATGTTTGACATCACAGCAAAATATGTCTGTATATATGAGAAAACATAATAAGTAACCAAATTAATGGCAAAGTAGAAACATAAACAAATCATTAGATTCATGATTCATATATAAACAATTCATCCTTCACCTTAACACCTCCAAGAGGCTTCACAGCATGAGCACCATAAATTCTTGAGAATAATGATGATCTGTGATTGTTAATATGTGTGTAGTAACCAGGAATCATATTTAATATCACCTACAAATTCACAAACATTTCTCAATCCAATGAAATTCAACATCAAGAAGGTTTAAATTGCAAAAAATGACAGAATTATGAATACCTTAATTTGGGATTTTCGAAGAATCTTGATGACAAAACGATCATCATTAGAAATATGAAAGAGATTCCCAATTTTGCCTGAAGAAAGCTTCTTAAGAGTCTCATTATTGCAAATGGAGTGCATGTAATCATCATGATCAATATTCTGAAGCTCTTGTATAAGTCTACAACAAACAAAAATGAAATTAAAATTATGTATTCCTTCATCTGTATTTGAACCTTCAAAAGTATAAATTACCTGAACCCAAATGGACAATAATTCTTCCAATCAAACTCAGTAATTGTGCCAGGTGGCAACTGTTTAATGTATTTTGAAGAATATCGAATTCGATTCTCCTCTCTGTCTCTCACATCCATTGTCAATTTTGCCATAATTTCAACACGAATTCATGAGCTTTAAAAAAACCCTTAAAATATATATTTATAAGGAGAAGATTTTTAACTGAGATTTTTTTTATAATTAAAGGAGAAGATGAAGAAGACGAGAGAGAGGGAGAGTGATTTTAATATAAAACATGATTTAGTTTTTTTTTTCTGTTAGTATGAATCGTTGGTTTGGTTATTTGACCAAGAAAACAAAAAAAAAAATTAATCGTTGGTTTTAACTAATTCGGCCGTTTTTTAATAACTAAATTAACGAATTCCCGCGTTTCCTTTCACTTTTTTTTTTAAAATTATTTTTTATTTAATTACAACTTATGGTTTTCATATAATTTTGTGATATGCGGTAAAAATTAATAAAAGGCCAAGAAAAAAAAAACTTTTTCTCTTCTTGAAATGAATTTTTAAATGTGAAATTCGGAAAAGAAATGAATTATATGCTTTCTTAGCAAAAAGAAAGAATTTTTCGAACTATAGAATCTGTTAATATTCATAACCGTCAAACTATTCTAAACGACGACGTATGGTTAAGGGAATCTTAACCGTTGGTAGAGAGATGCACGTGGCTGATATCTGTGGTATAGAAACCAAAGGAGATCTGAACCGTGGGAAATCAGATAAACAGATCTCAGCCGTCCATCATTTCTCTTCCTGGTAACATCCTCGACGATTTCATCAAGAAACAGCACATCAATCCTCCACCGTCCGATGACGATCGCACGTGATTCTTTCCCGCCAAATTTCGAACTGCATTCCAGTCTCTCAGAGGAGACGGCATCGGAGAAGACGCCGTGGAGTGGTCCGTACCGTCGTCGGAGAAATTTACCGATCCGGAAACCGAATTCTCTTTCGAACTATCAGCGTCATCAGCGAGACCGTTCTCCGACGAGATAACCGCAGATTTCGATTTTCTCATTCTTCGGCTCCGACGGCTCTCTTTGACGGACTTCAAGAAATCAGCTGGAAGTTCAGAAGCGTCGAGCACCATAGCTGCAATATTAAGAACGCCAAGGAACTTTCCAGAAGGACGACGGATCTGAAGCGCAACGAGAGAGGGAACTTTCACGGCGGCGGTTGGGAGGAAGTTACTCACGAGGAAGCGTACAGTTCCGATCAGATGATCCCGGAGATAACCAACAGCATAGATCTCGATTGAAACGCCAGAAGTTTCACTAGAGAGAAAATCTGGAGAAACCTGGAAAACGAATTTGTCGTTCCAGATCGGATTCTCAGCGCCGATCCGATCAATCCGAGTCCGGAGCTTGTTGGAAGAATCAACCCAGACAGATGCGTAAGTCTGCAATCGCCGGAGCTGACCTGACGGTTCTTTAAGTCCTTGCGCCGAGATGAGATTGATCTCGAGAACGTGAGTCTCCTCCATGAAGCTCGCCGTCGGAGAGTTAAAGTCGTCGGTTAAATCGAAGCGAGGCGAGAGAGAGAGAGTGTGTGAATGATTGATACTTTGAGACCTTTATACAGTAATCTTTTTCGAAAAAAAAAAGAAAAAAAAAATGAAGAATGAATGAAACAAATCTTATGACCTAGCAAAAAAAATGCACAATGTTGTTTTAATCAGTTTTTTATGCGTCTACGTTTGACAAAGTCGAGTTTCCGGTAACAGTTTCATCCTCCGGAGGTGGTTTTACATATTTTCCGATGACTTTCTGGCGACCATTTCGACTTCTCATTCTAGTCAGTTTGTCTCGACTTCGCCTCTTCTTTTCTTCTTTCTGTACATTCTTCCTCTGCTTCTCTTTCTCTAATGTACCACGCCACACGATCTCACCTGTCCAAGGCCATAGCCAGTGACCCGGACGACGGTCTGAGTCTGCTTCTTCAGCAAGATCCTCGTCCATTGTCTTCAGAGTTGTGTATTCGAACCACTTCACCCACATTTGCCCTCGCCGGTTCCTCTGTTTGTGTTGCTCCTGCATCAAACCAGTCCCAGGATCTATGTAGACTATGCGTCTTGCACTGTGGTAAGCCCATACGTTTACCAGAAGCTCTAGTAACCTCGAATAGCAATGCTTGTCCTGTGAGAGATTAACAACATTAGTTAAATACAAACCAACCAGGAATGATCTGAACTTTGGCATGAAGAAGGAATGAGTTTATTACTTTGGTTAAACTCAAATAGCAACGGTTTGTTCGATGATGCTCTTGATATATTTGTGCATCTAGTGAATCCACGAACATCCTACAATCAAGAAAGAAACACTCTCTACGTACTTTGTTTCTCCAAAGAGACTCAGAAAGAGATAATTAATGGGATAATAGCAAGCAAGTACCTGGAGAACATGACAAACTCTAAGAAGGATCTTGTTGGCATTGCCCAGCTCTGCATCACAGACCATGTATCTCCGTTCTCAGGCATTGGCGGCAGTGAGTCCAAATCCTTGATACTGTACATTTTCTTCAAAGTTTCATTGAAAGCAAACCTTGTCCAAGCCCAAGAGTTGGAAAGAGTCAGGTAATTGAGCAATGTCTCAAACATTATTATAGAAACCTAAATTTTGAAACTCTGTAGTGGTTTACCTGCAATTCCCAGCATTTATGGCATCACAGAACGACCAAAAGGGTTTCTGCAGAGGATTCCTTGGATCTTTGTCCATGCGAACCCAAAAATATAAGGCATCTCCGTGTTTCCGTGTTTGTATAGCATTAAGTAATGCGTTCTCAGCAATCTTGGATAGAGATTCCTGTTTTAAGGTCACAAATTACAACACAAGTAATATTAGTACTGGATATAGCATTCTATTACAGAAAAGATGAAGGATGTTGTATGCAAAAGAAGAAGAGATGTGTACCTTCCTGGCAGTAGCTCTCCAGGACTGAAACCCAATCCACGAATTCTTGTGTAACCGATCAATCTTGTTTGAAATTGCAAAAAATGCTCCAAAGTCACCAAGGGCATCGCGATAGTACGGATTGTTGAAAAGAGGAAGACGTGAAGATGCATCCACGTCATCCATCCTTGGCCTCCGTCCTTTGACTGACTGCAATATGATGCATTCACATCAGCTAAAAACAATGACCATCATCCGGACCAGCTTATGGTTGCAAAAACTATAAATCATGGCAACTCACCAGGCCAACCCCACGATAGAGGGGATATTGATGTAGAAACGGCCAGGTTCCTTCACCAAAATAGGGTTCATATATGCATAAAGGTTGACCGGTTCTGAGTAGCTCCCCTTCATCCCTCTCATGTAGATCATTCTTACTTCGGTCTGCCCTTTTGGCGCTTTTATATACTTCCTCCCACGTCCCATGATACTGCAAGGCTCTGCCCTTCAGCTGCATAATAACACAAAACAAATGACATTGGCACGTAGGAAATGGAGATGAGAACGTCAGTTCAGGAACTCGTATCTGAAGCTTACCTCCTCCTCTTCTCGTCTTTTTCTACTATTCATCATTTGAAGATATCTCTCTTCTTCCCAAATTTCATACACAAACGAATCATCATTAACAGCTCCAAATCTCATAGCATCTCCTGGGGTATGGTTCCAATGCCCCTCAACCTTTGCTAAGAACTCGTAACTTCTTGCTGTTATATTAGTTGGCGATGTATATAAAGCTTCAAAGGGATACCAACTCCACTCTTCTCTCCGTTTCAAAGAAGCCTTTTGTACATCCTTAGGTGAAGCAACTTCTGAAGAAAACGTGAGAATTTTCTCTAGTAGAGCCGCATAACCTTCTATGGTTTCCCGAGCCATCATATTTTTAACAGATGTTTTCCCCATCAAGGCAATTTTTTGAGCCAGCGGAGATATTTTCCCTTCTTTTATCACTTCAAGCACAATCTGCGATAGAACCTTAAGATCTTCCTTGGGGAAAAGATATCCAGTAACCCTGTCGTCAACCTACATAATATTGCCAATAAAGTCATTAAGCAGCCAAATGGACAGAGGATATGCCAAAACACATTTCCATAAAGAACACAAGCAAAGGAAGAAACAGCATACATGTTTTCTAATACTGGAGAGGTCTGGTGCAACTATAGGTTTCCCCAAGGACATCGCCTTCATCAAAATTTCTGGAAAAGACTGCTCCTCGAGAAATGATCCGTATATAACAACATCAGAACTTTCAAGTATCTTATCAACATTCCCCGCAACGCTTACATGCTTGACAGCATCTTTTGGAAATGTCAAGTTCTGGGAAATTGTCTAAATAATTCAAAACAAATCAAGGAACAAGGTTAGTCATTTTGGAATCTCTATCTTTGGTGCAACAAACCAATTCACCAATAGCAAAGCAGAACTTGTTATACCTCAATAGCTATGCTGTAGTTGGAAGCTGTCTCTCCACCTAAAACTATGATCTTGAGATGGGAATTATAACTTTCACGGTCATAGTCTGAAAATAATGGCCTTAGAGCTTGCAGAAGCAGGGCATGTTCCAGCCATTGACCCTTGTACAAGAACTGACTTCCCACAATGGAAATGACCACATCATCTTTCTGTGGAAACTCCTGATTCTTTGCTTTCCATACTTCTTTAGGAGATCCAGGAATCACATAAAAGTTGCCAGCATCAAACTCTGAATAGAGAATCTGCATGGAGCAAAAGATGTAACAAGACAATTATATAAAACTAATCAACAAAACCTATTTTAAAGCAAAATAATTTTTTATGTGGTTCAAATCAAAAACATCACCGGAAGGAGATAGTTATGGAAGACTATGACTGATGCCCGGCTGAAAATCTTTTTCCAATCCATGAGGAGTTCAGTCTGCCCAGTTGAGTTGTACTGTCTAGACCGAACAGCAAGTGTTTCTTCGTTGATGACCCAAACAAGAGGCAAAGATTTGAAAGGTTCTTGCATGAGGCTGTCAAAAAATAAAAATAGTTTAGACTGTCAAGGACTTGGGGAAAAAATCTACATAGATAACAAATATATGTCCTAGTTTGTAAAATATAAATTCTCATTTAGATAAGCATCCTATGATTAAAAACCAAAATCAGAACTATGTGATATACACTCATGCCAAAGAACCGAAAATCTTACCTAGTAAACATACTCCTAGCTCGGAGAGAGTTTACAATTATGCCATCATAGCTTCAAGATAAGAACAAAGAATATTATCAGTGATCAGAAAATTATCGCATTGACCAAGTCAAGTCAACTAAATTTGCAATATAATAATTGAAGAAAAGAACTCATAATGCATTGGATCATTTTCAGATCCGCATTATCAAATGATTATTTTCCAGTTCATAATCAATCAAGAGAAGCTTCACTATTTCCCCTACAATTTTCAAGCAACGCAAAAAGCACGAGAAAGGCGGTACATACGACAGCCAATCGATAACACAACTTGATGCATGGTTAGTCCTGACTATTGTGACTAAAACTCCCATTTTCTGCCAAATACCATTCACTGGACCGTCTTCAAGTGAGTAAACCT
Organism: Lepidium campestre; assembly: GCA_009757365.2. NCBI lineage: Eukaryota > Viridiplantae > Streptophyta > Magnoliopsida > Brassicales > Brassicaceae > Lepidium > Lepidium campestre. The sequence continues at coordinate 337,747 of WJSH01006977.1, read as the reverse complement.
ACCAGGACAAGTTTGAGGTTTCGTGTTATCATACTTCATATAACTGGTAAACAAAGAGCAACAAGAAACCCACAAAGAAGCAACAAAGCTATACCTCAATTGCATAGTCAATCTCTAGCAGTGCCTTGGAGACCGACACCATTAACACCTGTTCAGGATCAGGTGACAAATCGGCAAACACCTAAAGAAGAACAAACCACGATGCAGTCATCAGATCTCAAGAAGTCCAGCCACAAGACATAAGAAGAATTCATTTTCTAATAGCAAGTAGTACAGACCAGAGCTAACTTGGGCTTTCTGAATCCAAAACGCTGCATAGTTGTATTGAGAGAAGATGATGTGAAATTGAAACCGATATTTTCTCTCTGGAATTTCATCAGAAGCTTGGTGGGCTCCAATGTAACATCTTCACCAAAATCAAAAAACCCTTTCTCCTTAAAAACCACCAAATCAGGTGGCAAAATCTCCTTAGTAAGCCATGGTTGATCCGATTTATCGAGCACCAGATTAGGCAAAAACATCTGAAATAGCGCAACGAAGAAGACGAACACAACGATTGTGCACATCCATTGGAGGTAATCAAGCTTCTTCAAAAAAAAGAATCTGGAAAGCCTCGATCTATTTCTCTGCAAGAAAGGTTGTATTTGCCTTCCAACTCGCCCGCCGTTATCTCTCTTCGCCGGAACCCCAGATTCCAGAGAACCCATTTTAATACTAACTTCTTACATGCAGCTCCGGCGAGATTAAGAAAATGCAACCTAACACAAAGCTACAAACTCAATCCCCACCTAAAATTCCAATCTAATAATCCAGTAGATTCGATAAATCTCAAAACGCATCCAACACAAAATTCCAGAAATCTGAACTAAAATCTCACGGAAAATCACAACTCTCAAAAGCGAGTGAAGCGAGAGAGAGAAAAAAGATTTTAGTAGAAGAGCGTGTGGTTATTCAGTAGAAGAACATCAGCAGAGCAGTACAGAGATTTTAATCAGTAGATTCTTGTGAGCTTAGTTAAAGCAAAGAAAGAGAAAGAGAAAGAGAAAGAAAAAGAAAAAGAGAGAAACAATTTCTTGGCGTCAATGGCAGAATCAAAGAAGACTAATAACAGAAATTTCAGAGAAGCAAATTCAGATTTTCGCTTACAAGCTGCGGATTCGAAGGGAGCAAGAATCTTTGCTTCTCTGTCTTTCTTATTTCATCTTCTTTTTATTTTTTTCATTTTTTCTTTATTATCACACATATAAATATTATCTTTTTTAAGTATGGGAATTAATTTTATTTAATATACCAAACTAAGAGAAATATTAACAAAATAATCTCTTCTTATGTTACACGCATAAATTTAATTTATCGAGTTGAAATAGAAACCATTATTTATTGAATAAGATTAAGATATGACTAGATTCAGAGGCATAAATTGTTGAGTAGAAATCAATAAATAAATGCATAAATATAGCAAATCAGAAAATAAATAGTTTTAGTAGTAACACACGAATGAAAAGTCAAGAACTATCATTTAATTAATGTTTTATTTATTTATTTATAGTATTTCTTACATAAGCAGCATTCTTCAAAAAGTCTAAATTGTAAATTCAGTCATATGTTAGTAAAGTATGGATATAAACACACAACTATAATTTAAATATAAATGTATAATAATAAAGTGGACCCTCATAAGCCATAACATATGCTAGCTGTCAGTATACTTTTGGATTATATATTAATTTGCAATATTCATTTTCTTGTTTACCAAAGCAAAACACATAACAATAATCAATCTCTATAATACTTCATATATGTGTCCAAAAATAATTTAGCCTTTTAAGGGTTTTGATTTTACTAGCAATAAATTTTATGATGTGAACAATGACATCTATGTTTTGATAACTATGTAACATAACATATAAGTTTTAATATTCACACAACATTGCACGATTATTTGAAATCGAATTCTATGTAAATGCCAATTCAAGATGACTTGAATGAAGTAATGAAAGAATTGTCTGACTCTTTGTGCAGTCTAACATTACTCAACTCAAGTCATATTGAATTAATTAAGAGAAAAAAAAAGAAAAGGAAAAAGAATTTACTAATTGGATATTTTTTTCTCTACGGAGCCTGAAAATTCAATAACAAGAAAAAATTAGAGATATAGAGTGAGAGAGGAACAAGTTTTGTTGTTCTTGCCATTGCATTTACTCTAATTTACCTAATGGAGACTCACGAGCATGATCATCGACTAGCCATAGACCATAGTCACGGAAACGTTTAATCTTTTTTTCAAAACCGACAATATAATTATTGTGAATTATGACATGTTTTCCCTTTGTCTCTTTAACCCATGTCTTGTTCTTGAAGTACAGTCCTCCTGTTGGGAAAGCTGCCTGAGGAAGTAAGTACATATCCACCTGCAGAACAAAAGATTGCAAAAGAGCCAAGTATGAATGAAATTCAAACAAATATGTTGTCTTTTGAGAGTTCTAAAAGGTTCAGTCTTTTAAGATTATTAACTTTAATATCATTAAACACTGAGTAATAATATTAAAGAGCTTGGAAATTGTAGTTGATCTGAGTTATGTGTAGCTAAGGTTAGCTGAAGCAGAATCTCAGAGTATCAAAAGATTCAGTCTTTTCGAGGTTTTAAGCTCCAGTTTCATTGAACTCAACAATTGTGTTATAGTAGCTTGAGACCAATGTACAGAAAGTTACTGTTTAATAGTGGAAGTAGGAGGAGGGAACATACCTGATGAGCTGTTTTGTTGAGTGCCCAATTAAAACCAGGCTGATCATTTGCCTTCTTTGCTCTGGACCAAGGTTGGTCTCGAAGTTCCTCGATCCATTTCTTCATGAGAAGTTTTGCACCATTGGTGGGACGCAAGAAAATCAAACAGCTACATATATAAGGCCTTCCTTTTTTACCCGGAGGTGGTAAATCATGAGAGTGATCCAAAGGTTTAATCTAGCATCAGTAATCAAGAAAATGATAAATACACTAAGTTAATACCATCAACGAAGGAAATGTGTGATTTTACTACATACTGCAGTCATATCGTCCATGAAGTATACGTCGTGGCTTCCCTCTAAATACTCAAACGGATCTTGCAACCAAACCATATCAACATCGTTGTACATAACATTGTAACCTAGCTCCACAATTTGCAAGAGATGTTGCGGCCTTCGAGCTGTGAAATTGAAGAAACCCTGACGAGAAATTATCGATTGAATTGCAATATAAGCTCCTTAGCATAGATTGTTACAAACAAAAACAGAGTATACACAACTCAATCAAATTGGATCAAAATCCGGAAGAAGAATGGGCTGCTTTATCCATAGGATCAGCTAAGGATGTACCAAATACAGCTCAAAACTGAAAGCTCATGAACACAACTCAAACGTATTATGATTCAGGTAATCAGTGAAGTAACACTAGCTAATCAGCAAACATCCAATATCAATAAAGTGGATAATTTCTGCTACATTTCAAGAGATGAGATTGATTCGAAGAGATGGAAATTATACCTGGGAACCGAATTTGTGTGCGGTCTGAGAATCGAGAGCCGGAGGAATGAGAACCGCGTGACCAGGCCATTTTTCGTTAACCTTGTAGAGAGTAGCGTAATCCTCAGCAATAACGAGAACTTGATCCTGATGGTTCTGTCTAGAAACACTAATGAGCCAATTGTTTAGAAAAGGCAAGTAAGCATAGCTCACAATGCAGACAATCACAGTGCCGTTCTTAGCTGTGAATTCAACAGCTTGAGCGAGAGAATAGTCTCGCCATTTGGACTGCGAAGAAGAAGAGAGACTGTTTGGAAACGGGAATAAAGGAGATCCTGCCCATGGTAAGAACACACCGAGGACAACGAGAAGAGCGAGAAGAAGGAGGAGACCGTTGCGACTGAGAAGAGAGATTGGACGGTTAGAAATTGAAGAAGAAGAAAGAGGAGAGGAAGAAAAAGGGTTTGAGAATGGGTTCTGAATTGGACGCTGGTGAAGAAACTGTTGCTGCGCCATTGTTGTACGGATTCGTAGCTAAAGAGAAACAAAATTCACAAGTTTATATGGAATTGAATCGAGAACTGAGTTGAATTCGAAAATATACACAGAAGAATTTCTGAAAAAAATATTATGGTGGAAGTGTAGATCTGATGATACAGTGTGGAGGGGGAGATCTCAAACAGAAACAATGGCGATTGGGAGGAGAATTTACTTCAATTTTAACATTTCTTAGTTTAATTTTTTTTAATCTGGTTGTAATGTTGGGATCTGTCGGTGTCAAATGGGCTTCAAACAATGACATTAGGCCCACTAAAGATAATCATATATCTATCAATATTCCAAATTTTTATATTTTTGTTTTCCATTCTCAATCATATTGTTAAAAAAAATTAATAATCAACCAAATTTATTCCAAACTTTAAAAAATTCTTCATCACATAATCTTATATTATTTGAGAATTATTTAGGTTTCAAATTAACATTTATAGGTATGTAACAAATGGGGATAACATTATAGAATAGATTTAAGAAGGCCTA
>WJSH01006977.1:288886-304579 GCA_009757365.2 Lepidium campestre | reverse complement strand
TTTTTTTTTTTTTTTTTTACTTAAAGCCCAAATGGTATTACTTGCACATCACAAAGCAACTCACTGTTAAGTAGACACACCTCTAAGGGTGTTAAGAGGATTGTGGCTAGAGGACAGTTACCTGTAGCCAAACCCAAGGTCGAGTTCATGACCCACAGAGCCTTGACGATTAGGACCACCAGCTTGACCCACTGCCGGTATCTGCTTGGATGGGTCCATCCTCTGGTGAATCCCTAAGAGTGTCTGCAGTGAAGCTGGATGCTCTCCTCTGTTGACTTGAGAACCTGAAAAAGCCAAAAATTGTGAGCAGACTGAAAATTAACTAGTCTGTGAATTGTCCGATATTAGTACCAGGGTCCCTAGAGCAGCAGACTCATGTCCGCACAAATCCTGAATCCGAGGCCAAAAATGGGTGAAAGTCGTATGTCCACTTATGTTATACCTGGTGGTGGCATACCATAGTTGGGTTGGCGATGAGCAAAGGGAAATCCTTGTGACGGGTTTAACTCGGGAATGAGCCCCGGCAGTTGGTTGTTTACATGAGGAGAGTGATGGTGTTGTGGACCACCACCAGGGAATCCTTGCATCAGATGATGGTGTTGCAGGTTATCTTGCATATGCATCTTTGGCATCATATGTGGAGGAAGACGATCGAACTCAGGCAGTGCAGTGGTTGTTGTATGATGGAAAGGTGGACGATGAATCATGTTTGCTGGAAACCGGTGATTTGGTGGAGCATCATGATGTTGACCTATGATGCTTCCTGGTCCCATAAAATCGAGCTGAGGTTTTACATGAGCATGTCGTGAATCGAAAGGATGGAATACTGGACCTGAACCATTCAAGTGAGTAGAGGGGTCGGTGGCATATAGTTGGGGATGTTGGTGAAGGAAGGGACCCTCTTGACCTCCCATTGTTGGTCTTTCGATCCTTGGACCAGACTTTAAGGCAGCTAGCTTGTCAGAGATGTTAAAAGTAGCTTCAGGCTCTTGATTCTGAGATCCTGGAAAAGACATGTATTTTTGTGGGTTTGCGGGATCACCAACTGCAAGTAAATTACTATCTTCTGGAAGGCCCAGAAAGCCTCCGGGGAGACCGTCAGGTCTGACTTGATTTCTTTGGCTCAGTTCACCACTAGACCTGTCTGATCGAAGCGGGAACCCAGGAGCATCAGAATCCATAGCTCTTCCAGAGACTGGTTCTCCAATTGACTGCAATTCGTTCATGAATGCACTCCCAAACAGATTCTCAAGAGTCAATGACTTCCCTGCATCTGCTTCTCCAGTTGTGGTTGGTTTCAGAGATGGTAGTGGTGGTCTACTCTCTGTAACTGAAAGTACCTGCGTATCTTGACTTTTTGGGTCTGCACCTCTCTGCAATAAAGAAAGAAGGTGTAGCGAAGCCTGGTCATCAACAGATGGTTTGCGTTGTGTGGTCTTGCTTACTGAAGAAACACTCAAGTCCTGGTTAACTGGCGGTGGAGGTGGGTGATAGCTTTCACTAACTTCTGACAGAATAGACTGCTCAAGGTCTTCACAAGTGAGAACAGGTGGAACAGCTGTTACTGATTTACTTGCGGAAGTGTTGCCTAACTGATCTGTGCTTTTACTGGCATGGCCTTGAAAAGGAAAATCCATCATAAGTTCACCCTTAGCTTTTGTGTCAAAGGTTTGCAATTTATCTGCACCTTGAAGTAGTGACAGTAATGGTGGCCTGCTGGATGAAAGATCTTCGACTTGTTTGTTATCTGCACCCAAAAAAAGAGATGTTAGATTTTTGTCATTGTATGGAAAAACATTACAACCCCAGCATAACAGTAAACGGATTACCTTCTTCAAGAAATAGATGAGCGAACTTGGAGGATTTCACAGTTTGAGGGCTCCGAGTTTCTTCTACTTTTTCAACATTTTTCTACAAGGATGTGGACATATGTCAGATCAAAATAAGAGTCCTCGAATCCCACAGGGAATATATTATGCATGTATGTACATAAACATGTATACCATATCATGTCACAAACAATTAGTCATTTCCTCAGAACATATCATTCATTCGATTTTGTTTTTACAACACATGAACCAACATTTGCTTAATAAAGAGAAAGAAAAACTATGTTATCTATCATGATCAATACAAAATATTGGGAAAAGGCTCATTTGAACCAAAAATGAAGTGCATATTAATAACGAATTCAAGATATTAGCATAAACGCAAGAACTAATATAATACAGTAGAAAATACTCACCTCAGTAATTTTATTATTAGAGGAATCACCACTATTCAAATTTATAGCGGTGTTGAAAATCTTATCCAGAATTGATGGCCCGTCTGAAATCTCCAAGCTTTTCTTCTTGTCCAACGTCACTGTACCTTGCTCACTTCTTTTAGAAGAAAGCTTTTCAAAACTTTTATCCTTGGTAACGGCATCTGTATCAGAGGAGGAGATACGAACATCTTCACCTTCTATAAGCATCTCACTTGAGCCTATCTTAATTCCCAACGAATTTTCCCCATTGTTAACAGATGTTCCATTCACCATATTAAAGCCTTTGGAATTTAAAGGACTAGGCTCATGTTGCGAAACTTCAATCTGCAAATGGTGTGAAAACCAGTAAATAACAGGTGTTACCAAAGGTAGAGGATGGACTAATAAAATGCTTAGAAAATCAAAGTACTAATCACAGAGTACATTCAAGTAAACATTTACGAAGAAAAGATAAACCAAAACAAAAAAGGCCACCACACTCAAATTTTAACTCTCACAGATTAGTAGTAAGCAAATATGTCCAACTAAAGTGATAGATGAAGCGACCTCAGCCTTGGATCACATACACCCAACGCAGGAATAATTGAATAAATTGGGTTTCTTCTAAGATAGGCATGAGCTTTTCTAGTAGCATATTTCCCTCTCCAGTTATCTCTACAAGAAAGCTACTTCTAAATTTTGGTACCTTACATATGTGAGAAGATTCGATATTATCATAAAGTACCCTCTATTTTGATTTGTCTTCAGAGATTTCGCTAGTCTTAGGACGTTAACAATTAATATGCAAACAAAAATGAAATGTACGTAAAGCACAGAAAATTTTCAAAAATATAACGACTTACTTGAGGTTTTTCACCTTGCTTTCTTTCCAAAATTGTGCTTGCAAAGCCAGGAGGTACAAGCGGTTTAGGTGCATTACTTTGCGAAGGAAAAGAGGTGTTACTAGAACCAGGAATTGTCAAAGTGTTGTTGACTTCATTGCTTCTTCTTGGACGCTCTTTTTCATCTTTGGACTCCCCAAGAAGTTCAGTAAAATCAAAGTCGTTTTTACGCAAGTCTGGGTTTGATTTTTGCCTCTCCTGGAATGCTTTTTGATGTTCCTTCCTCAACAACTCAAAAGAAGCTGACGGAGAGTTGAGATGTCAATTAAGGATTGACACAAAAAGAAACGCACGGATAGACTGTAAGAAGTTCACACACTGGCAGAGATAATAAGTGTAGGACAGATTAAGGTCAATAGATCCCCTGTACCTCTTCTTTTTCTTTCTTCTTCTGCTCTATCTTCATTTGTCGAATCAGAAGAGCCAAATGTTTCATCATTGAGTGAGTCTCTAGCATCACGTCGAGTGTATTGTGGCGCCTACAAATGTACAGGAGAGATTTAGGAATCTGTGCCTTTATATTCAAAAATACCTCACGAACTAGTTGATGGCACCCAATAACGATATGGAGCAGCAATCAACAATCAATAATACTGGACTATTCAAGATGACTATGGGTACTTAACCTTGTATGGGCGAGGAGGATGGTAAGGTTCATTGGTTTTACTCAGCTGATACGAGTCATTAGATTGAGGTCTAGGGCCAGATGTTCCTGCACCAAATCCTGAAGGCTTAGGGAAAGAACCTTTCCCCAGAAGTCCATCATGTTCAGGTGCTTGCCAAGGCCTCCGAGATGGCATACCAGAACGCCTTCCAGGTTCTCCTAACAAAATATGTAGTTTTATATCAACTATAAAACACCAAAATTTCCAGAAGTTTTCTCTGTGGCCTTCTTTTCATGTTTACTAGCATGCAGTCGACATGCCCTTCGCTTAGTAAAAAAGTGGACATCTACATTTACACAAATTGACAGCCAGCTGGATAGAGTTGAAATCATACTAATGAATACTTTTTTTGCAGGAAAAAAAACTTTAAAAGAGTATTTTATAGCACAGATATGAAAACAAGGTACTATTCAGAATACTAGTCCACTTTGTTACTGTAGTAATGTCATCATAAAACATGTAGATGGATACAAGTAAAGCGCAGACTACCTGAGTCCCGATCTGACTGTGAATCACTATCTTTATCATTCCATCCACCTAAGCGCCCCTCCCATCTTCCATGTATGCCTCGAGAATTATTACCTAATTCACCCCTGGTGGGAGGTGATGAACTATAGTCATTCCGCCTGAAACCATGAGTCGAAAAATCGCCAGAAATTCTCCCTTTCTCGGGTGAAGGATCTTTGGAGTCACTGCTCATATAAAGAGTGCACAGATCAAGACATCTCACTCCAAACCAGATAATGTAGTAGAGAAAAGGACTACATGATTAAATACATTTATACAGTTTAAAGGGATACAAACTAAAAGTTAATATCAAATAGAGACTCACAGCAACAGTGCTTCATCAAATTCACTAGGCAGATTTGGCAGCTGCGTGCAAACGTCTTTCTCGCTCAAGGATAAAAGAAACTTTCGCGTGTATGAAATTCTTGGTTTCCTGATTCAACGCGAAAAACAATTACAACTGAATCTAAAACATACTATGAGAAGCAAAGATAATGACATAATTTACCAAAACAAACAAACATACTTTTTCGATTCATCATTGGTTTCGACAAGTTGATCCATCGCAAATTGTTGTTCATTTGCTATACTCATTATTTAAGGCAGGTAATACACAAGATCTTAGCTGACGGAGGCCAAGAAACACCACTGTCTGCTCTCAACCCCTTAATCAAGTTACTCTACAGTAGTTGGCTATGGTAAAATCGTGAATTTGAAATTCGATATTACAGGGCCTAAAAGATCCTCGGCTCACTCTAATAACCACCAATAATACTCATACAAAACGTAAACGCATGATCCCAACTAGCCAAACTTAACAACGAAGCCCACGATTCACCACCACCAACTTCATCAGGTCGTCACGATCTAGCTATATGTACAGTAAGATTCAGAGACGGAAAATTTTAAGTTTGTCTTTCTAAGACTTTCGCCCAGAACTGATAAAACCTCCAGAGAAATTGCAGCTAAAGAAGGAACAAAAAAGAAAAGAAAAAACTAGCTCATCCTAAAGTCAGAAGGCTAATCTCGTATCGGATTCTGAGGAACCCCCAATTCTCACCCAACAAATCACAACCTCAAATCGAGATTGAATGGAACAGATTATAGTTTTCTGTACTAATCTAAGGTCTTCGACAGCTAGGGTTTTGAGCGCTACGAGGCAATTACAAGGATTCGAGAATCCGTCAGAACAGATAAATAGTGGCAGAAAAAAAAGAAGCGGATTCAAGGAAGAAGAAGAACGAAGAAAACAATTAAGGATTCGATCTGCGGGAAAGAAAAATCGCTCTTCCTGTGTTTTTGATCAATTGACGAGAAAGAGAAGATCGAAGAGAGAAAATGAAGAAGAGAGGGAGAGAGAGATTTTTTCTCAAAGAGGAAGAAGGTAAAATGACAATCCCACGCGCCATATTTTCATGTAAATTCACGCGCTAAATGCTTAAAATTTGGATAATTTCAATTTATACCACAAACTTTCAAAACAGTACAGAAAACCCTGAATATATTTAACCTGATTATTTTTACCCAAATAACAAGATCCCTGATAATGTCAAATTAACTCATATGTTATCTCATGAGGGAATTAAAGATGCAACAAAAATCTTACAAAAGAGAGGATTTTCTGAAACATGAGATGGTTACAGAAGACAATACATACAATAGAAGACCTCTTCTTCAATGGGAAGCTATGTTCATCTCTTTCCCTTTCCTTTTCCTTTAGCATCAAAATGATGAGACTTTAGTTTCTTCTTCCGCATTGGCAAGCCGCCTACATTGCCACCACCTCCTTCCCTGAAGGGCATTCCCATCAGAGCCAATAGTTTCTGTCCTTCTTGATCGGTCTTAGCCGTCGTGCTGATGCAGACATCCATTCCTCTCGTTTTTCCAACAGCATCAAATCTAAGTGAAATAAACAACCAACATAGAGCTTAGTTTGTCGATTGTTATCAAAGAGTGGATTACAGGGCACATATGCTTAACCCTGATGGCGCAGTGGATAGGATGTTTGATGCATTTTTTAGTAGTTTTGCTTTTGAGGGTAGATACAATAGGACTAACCTGATTTCAGGGAATACACCTTGGTCTTTCACACCAATGCTGTAGTTTCCATTCCCATCAAAGCTACTGGGACTAACACCTTGGAAATCTCGAGTTCTTGGAAGAGCTAAGTTGATAAGACGATCCAAGAAGGAGTACATCACCTGTAACAACAGTCAAATTCACATCCATAAAGAGCTGAATACGAAAGTTTGATAAGTCAGGATTCAAGAATGAACAGAGAACTGAGCTCACATCTCCTCTGAGAGTGACAGCAATCCCAAGTGGTTGATCTTCCCTGATCTTAAAAGTAGCAATGGAAGCTCTAGCTCGTGTCTTCACAGGTTTCTGCCCTGTAATAAGCGCTATATCTTTCATTGCAGTCTCCAAACCCTTGTCGTTCTGTGCTGCATCTCCAATACCACAATTCACTACAATCTTCTGAACCTTTGGAACCTGGTAGAGAGGATGTCCAAGCAGATATATCAATGATGAGATTGATAATTCGCATTCACATTTGGAATTGGCACTTCCAAGCAGCACAATATAATCAAACTTCAACTTAAAATAACGAAAAATACACAAATCTTCAACCGGAATATCTCAAGAAATACCTTTAATCAACAAAACAAGCCACAAATCTAGGCTGATTTCACTACATTAACCAATCCAAAACGAATACAATACCATCAGATGTCTTCAAAGACGACATTCACAGAACAGATTCCCACATTCCCCAAAAATCCAAATTCCACAGAGAATTAGACTTCAACTACATCATGAATCGCAACATAAAACCTTTAGGTTTGAGCTCAGAGATGATGATTTGGGGTTTTACCTGGTGAATATTAACATACTTAAACTCTTCTTTGAGCGCAGGAATAATCCTCTCGATGTAAGCAGTTTTGAGCCGATGAGTTTTTTCAGCCTCAGATTTTTCGACCAGCACAGTTCCGGAAGCCGACACTTTCACCACGTTTCTGAGCGACGGAGGGAGCACCCGTGCGGAGTATGGAGCCGATAACGGAGAAAAACGTCCGTGAAACGAAGAGGCAGAAGACTGTAAGAGCGAAGGAGACGCCATGGTCGAGGCTCCAAAGTGGATAAAGTTGCAGGAGAAGTGAGCTCTCGGCTTTCGTTATTGTGAAAACCCAATGGCACCTTTGTAATTCTATAGAACCGTTGAAGATAAGGATTTTCTCATATACCCCTCACAAAACAGATTATTTCCATTAAGGCACCCAATATTCCTAATTTCGAAACAGATTTATATGTACATATAGTATTTATGGGGTCAAAATAAATTTAAAATAAAAATAGGGGGTGATCTCTTATGGCCCAAAAATCGGCCCAAAGTTCAGCCCATGCTTTCAAGTCTGTTCGGGTTATAACTCGTACCCGTATTTTGTCGTTCACTACACCGACCCGAGAGTCAGAAACACCTCTCTCTCTTTTTGTCGCTGCATTTCCTTTCTCTCTGCATTTCCTTCTCGTCCTTCGCGGCTCAGGTCACTCGTTTGTCAGCCATGGCTATTCCGTACATGGAAACCGTCGTGGGTAAGCTTCAAAACCTTCTTTGAGAGATTTTACTCTCCTATTCTACTCGTCGCATTTCTTTTCTGTTTGGGTTTTGCTTTCTCTGTTGTGTATGTTGAGATTCCATGACTGGTGTAATTAACCATCTCCTCTGCTTCTCGTTTCTAAATTTGGTTCATTTCAAATATTGCGTGTCTTGATCTGAGGTTTTATCAATTTAACTGTTGCTCGTCTTACTCAGTGCGTTTGATCTGAGGTCTCATGATATTATCTCGTCCTCGTACTAGATTGTACGGAGCCTTATTTGTCTTCTCTGTTCAGAATAATTTAGGGTTTGGAATTTTTTGCCCTCATAACCTATCGGAAAGTGAGAATCTTGGATTTTTAGCTGTCGAATTAATACGCTCAAGTCCTTGGGCAAATGTTATGTGTTATCTTTTGTTCCCGAAGCAACTAGAGTTTTGTAGAGTTGTTTTGAATTGGGTTTTGTGTTGTGGAACCGTTTGTGAATGTGGATAGTTGCATCAATACTCTTTTGCTGGGCTAAATATTCAAACTTAGCTAAAACATATGAATAACATTTGATCTTTTTATAACTGGTTGATCGAAAAGTTGAAGATGTTACTGATGTATAAGTCATGAAATATCAGATTCATATCCATCTTCTGTTGTTTTCTTTCAGGTTTTATGATAGTGATGTACATTTTCGAGACATATTTGGATCTGAGGCAACTCACTGCTCTCAAGCTTCCAACTCTCCCAAAAACCTTGGTTGGAGTGATTAGCCAAGACAAGTTTGAGAAATCACGAGCATACAGTCTTGACAAAAGGTATCATCTTAATCTTTTCTATATATCGTGTTAGGTTTTTATAATTTTCAAAGCGATTATCACTGAGGATGGTTCATGTTTACAGCTATTTTCACTTTGTTCATGAGTTTGTGACCATACTTATGGACTCTGCGATTTTGTTCTTTGGGATCTTGCCTTGGTTTTGGAAGGTACATATCTGATTTCAGCATAGTGTATCTCCTTTTAAATATAGAGCTGTTATATTAAATTATATATTTGTTTATTACCTTAGATATCTGGATCTGTTCTCCCAAGGGTGGGTCTCGATCCAGAGAATGAAATTCTGCATACTCTTTCATTCTTGGCTGGTGTTATGACATGGTCCCAGGTTATTTCACTTTAATCCTTCATATAGTCTTACACAGTTAGAATTAAAATATTTATTTTCTGAAGATAATTATATTTCCTTTATATTCTGATGCAGATCACTGATTTGCCATTTTCTTTGTACTCAACTTTCGTGATCGAGTCCCGGCATGGGTTCAACAAAGTATGTGTCTTTCCAACATTACTTTGTTTCTTAATAATTCGTTGTCAGAGATGTGGATTAAATAGCTTCTTAATTCTGTTTACAGCAAACGATATGGATGTTCATTAGGGACATGATCAAAGGAACACTTCTCTCTGTCATACTAGGCCCACCCATTATTGCCGCAATAATTATTATAGTCCAGGTTTGGTGATGCTATCTTATATCTGTGTTTCTCACATAGATAACTCTCCAATAAGTGTGAATTTCAAAGTTTTCAGTTTTCTTGTTAAAAATTTATTACTTACTTCTCCGAGCATGAATTTTTAATATTTTTTCAGAAAGGAGGTCCTTATCTTGCCATCTATCTGTGGGCATTCATGTTTATTCTGTCTCTAGTGATGATGACTATATACCCGGTCTTGATTGCACCACTTTTCAATAAGTTCACTCCTGTGAGTATTTCTGTCAAGGCCATTTTACAAATCAGCCATTTTTTTGCTATATGTTTATTATCGGAGAACTTAATCTTCCATTAGCTTCCAGATGGAGACCTCCGAGAAAAAATTGAGAAACTTGCTTCTTCTCTAAAATTTCCTCTGAAGAAGCTGTTTGTTGTCGATGGATCTACAAGGTCAAGCCATAGCAACGTGAGGAACTCAAAGGCTTGAGATCTCTTCATTCCTACTTTTTTAGATCACCATAGGAAGCTCACGTTTCTTGTTTACATCTTACAGGCTTACATGTATGGTTTCTTCAAGAACAAAAGGATTGTTCTTTATGATACATTGATTCAGCAGGTACTGTCTCTCTGGATGCTTCAAGGAAGTCATACGCACATTCTGATTACGGCTTTGAAACATAACATTATCTTCTTTTGTGCAGTGCAAGAATGAGAATGAAATTGTGGCGGTTATTGCACATGAGCTTGGACATTGGAAACTGAATCACACTACATACTCATTCATTGCAGTTCAGGTATGCCTCAACCAACAGTTCAAAAACTTGTTTATTCATTTCTGCATTTTACTTGATAAATCATGTCCAATGACCTCTCTTGATGTTTTTATGACAGATCCTTGCCTTCTTGCAATTTGGAGGATACACTCTTGTCAGAAATTCCAGTGATCTCTTCAGGAGTTTTGGATTTGATACACAGCCGGTTCTCATTGGTTTGATCATATTTCAGGTTTGTTTTTTTGCGCTTTAGACACTAAACTCATGAATCAAGTAGGAATTAACAAAAAAACTCCTAACCTATCTTATATCTCCTGTCTGATTCTCACAGCACACTGTAATACCACTACAACATCTAGTAAGCTTTGGCCTCAACCTCGTTAGTAGAGCGTTTGAGTTTCAGGTAAAGTCTTGCAATCCCTCCAGATCCGATTAGAGATTCTTTCTCTCAGTGCTTGGCTCATCAACTAATCCGAGTTAATGTGTTCCTTTTGCAGGCTGATGCTTTTGCTGTGAAGCTTGGTTATGCAAAAGATCTGCGTCCTGCTCTAGTGAAGCTACAGGTCAGAGGAGAAAAGAAAACAGAAACACAGACTGTTTCGTCAATTTGTATCATACTTTAATGGGATTTCTGTTTGTGGTACTTTGCAGGAAGAGAACTTATCAGCAATGAACACTGATCCATTGTACTCAGCTTATCACTACTCACATCCTCCTCTTGTTGAAAGGCTTCGAGCCATTGATGGTGAAGACAAGAAGACAGATTAAGTTCAGGTATCTCGTCTTTTGTAAGGATTGGTGAGCTTTAGGTGAAGTCAAAAAACAAAAACTGAAAAACCATATAGCCAAAGGCCTCTTGTTGTGTTTTTACTTTTACAGTGAGTTAACTTTGTTACTATAGCTTTCTTTGTTCAAAGTCGAATCTCTCTCACTGCCTGATGTGATCAATTCCGATCTGACCCATTTATAAACAATACTTTTTGTTGGCCTGATTCCTCTCTTTCTCCCCTAATTTAGTTGGTAATATATTCAGTAAAGACAAGAGCAAAACGACAATTGAAAATATGGTTTCTGAATAAAATCATTAATTTGTTGGTAAGAGGATTGGTAATTTGTAAAAATCATTTTGTGTTCTTATTGATCTAGTTATCAGAAAAAGAAGGTAAGAAACATTCGACTGATACTTTATAAAAATAAAAGAAAAAGAAATATTCGAAAGAATTGTTATTACATTTCTTGCTATGATAGTGCAATAATGAGTTTCTCTTTTCGCCCCAACCTTATCTTTATTCCATTCTCATAATTCTATTATTACCCTTTAAAGCAAAATTTGGATTAATCTGGAATATATCATTAGTTCATCGGTTAAAACAATAAGAACTCTTAATTATTTCAAAATTTTGGTCTTGTGAAAAAGACCATTCATATGGTTCCAACCATTAATTAAAAAATTTAGGTCACTAGTCGTATATCTTCGTCTTCATATGGACACAGAATTCCAAAAATACGCTTGCTTAAGTCTGGTCATGGGTCGTTGACGCATTTAATTTTAAATTGACTAAAATTTCAACTAATTATTATGAAGAATTAATTAATAAAAGAATAAAGAAAAAATAATTATTTGTTTCTGTCAAATGGAATGCTGACCTGGCAGGCCAGTCGATGCCAATCTTTGATCTTGAGCTATATTTATATCGGAAAAATAAGAAACTTTTGATATATTCGAAAAGTAACAAAATTACAAAAAACCTGAAAATAAATTGGTATTTAATACGAAAATGAAGTATATAAATCGAAACTTGGAATTAACAAACGAATGTTATTAATGCATTGAGTAGTCTCTTCGATAAGATCATAAAAGTGATTCCTTTTCTCAATAAACTACTATCAGCATTAATGACATTAAATAGCAATACTAAAACCTAGCATTCCTAAGACTAAATTTAAAGTTTGTGTACTTACTACTTACAATTATGATTTTCTTTTATAAACAATAATCATATCAACAAGTTCTAATCTAGAGTCCAAACTAAATTGTAAGAAAAATTGGATTTAAATCTGATTTAGTGAGTTATATTGTTGAAGAAGAAAACTAACAAAAGGTCAAAAACTTCAAAAGAGTTTGAGGTGGGGTCCACCATGAGCGCGTACGGTACACTGATGCGTACAGTATCTACACCCCAAAGAGTCATCTCTCCGTTACCTCGTCGTTTGTTTTTATTACATTTAAAACCCTTAAGGATTACGTAGGTCCCACTACATTTCTTCTAAACTTAAAAGGGTAAAATCGTCATTTATACGAAATCGAAATCACTAACACTCAGATAGATATAACGGAGAGAAGACAGCTCATTCAAATAGACAGACACATCTCTCTCAGAAACACAGACAAATCCTTTCTTTAAATTCTTTCAATTTTCATTGTAATAATTTAATCATTTATTCGATTCAATTTGTTTATTAATCTCTTTGTTTTTACTCAAAATCTCTGTTTTCGCTTCTGTTCGATTCTTCTCTTTTCGTCATTTTCCCTAAAGCCACATGCAACTGTGATTAACTGATTATTATCATCCTATCCATTGATTCGCCGGAAAGTTTATTCTTTTCCGGCGACAAATGCAAAAAGAATCTTTCATTATCAAAAAAATTCGTTCTTTGGTTAGATTATCAAATCTATAACGATGTCTATTTTCAATCCTGATTCCATTAATAACGAGCTATCGAAACAAACATCAATATTCGGTTTAAAGCTTTGGGTCGTTATTGGGATTCTACTAGGATCTCTTATAGTCATCGCTCTGTTTTTTCTCTCTCTGTGTTTAACTTCTCGCCGGAGAAACCGTAAGTCACGTAACGCCGATTTCGCATCTGCTGCAATAGCAACACCGCCGATTTCCAAAGAGATTCAAGAGATCGTTCGACCACCGGCGCAGGACCATTACCATCCGACGCAGCCTGTTGCAGCGGAGATCCAAGTGGATATTGGGAAGACAGAGCATCGAGTTGTGTTTTCGGATCGAGTCTCTAGTGGTGAAAGCAGAGGTACGGTTAGTGCTAGTGAAACGACGTCGTATTCAGGTAATGGTTGTGTTGGACCTGAAGTTTCACATCTTGGATGGGGAAGATGGTATACTCTGAGAGAGCTTGAGGCAGCTACTAATGGATTATGTGAAGAGAATGTGATCGGAGAAGGTGGTTATGGTATTGTTTATCGTGGGATTTTAACTGATGGAACTAAAGTCGCTGTCAAGAATCTTCTTAACAACAGGTACTTAGAACAATTTCGTATTTGTCAAATTTGATACTTTACTCGTATTTGTGTTAGGATTTTAGGACTATGAATTGGTAAAGATAAGACCTTTGGATTCAGTAAAGCAATTGTCTTTACTCTGTTATTTATCCTTGAATGGGTTTAGGGAAGAATTTGGTCCTGAGGTGTTTGTTGTGTGTGTGTCATTAATGGGTCCACTGTGATTTGATGGACAAGCTTTGTTGCTAATGATTAGTCTTTTGATTATTTGTTGAAGAGGTCAAGCTGAGAAGGAGTTTAGAGTGGAAGTTGAAGCGATTGGGCGTGTACGACATAAGAATCTTGTTAGGCTTCTAGGGTACTGCGTTGAAGGTGCATACAGGTAATAAAAAAGACCTGCAACGCTTGATGCTGACTTAGCTCGATACATGTTTTGATTACAAATGTTTTTGGATTCAGGATGCTTGTGTATGACTACGTTGATAATGGCAATTTGGAGCAATGGATTCATGGTGATGTTGGTGATAAAAGTCCTCTCACTTGGGATATTCGTATGAACATAATACTCGGCATGGCCAAAGGGTAACACTTCCTAAACACGATTGATAACTCTCATTTGTGAATGTATTCTCTTTCTATATGTTGATATAATCTCTGTTCCTGCAGATTGGCTTATCTACACGAAGGTCTTGAACCGAAAGTAGTTCATCGAGACATAAAATCAAGTAATATTTTGATTGATCGTCAATGGAATGCTAAGGTATCAGATTTTGGACTTGCTAAGTTGTTGTTCTCCGACAGCAGTTACGTGACAACTCGTGTAATGGGGACTTTCGGGTAAGTTGTTTATAGGTATTGCTGTAGAATCTTTAGGATATCAAGTTCTTGATAAAGATTTTAATATGTTCTTGATTGGTTTGTTATGTAGATATGTTGCACCTGAGTATGCTTGTACAGGAATGCTGACAGAAAAGAGCGATATATATAGTTTCGGGATATTAATCATGGAGATAATCACTGGAAGAAACCCGGTTGATTACAGTCGACCTCAAGGCGAGGTATTATCGGAAAAAAACAAGAATAATTGTCTTTCATCTATAGTTTCATAAGTTCTTGATTGTGTTCTTGTTTTTGTTTAGGTAAATTTGGTTGAGTGGCTGAAATCTATGGTTGGAAACCGAAGATCAGAAGAAGTAATTGATCCAAAAATACCAGAACCACCATCTTCAAAAGCTCTTAAACGAGTTTTGCTTGTTGCTCTACGATGTGTGGATCCAGACGCAAATAAGAGACCTAAAATGGGTCATATTATACATATGCTTGAAGCTGAAGACTTGTTTTATCGTGACGTAAGGATTATAATTATATAATCACAATCAACATTTTTAATCTGAAACATTTTGTTTGCTAATGGATGTTTTTTAGCAGGAACGACGAGCCTCGAGGGAGAACGCAAGCCGCGATTATAACCAACGACAGACTGCGGTTTCAGCTTCTTCTAGTGCTGAGACAAACGAAATTGATAGTTCAAGAGACCGGAGTTAAAAACATATATATAGTAAGAAACTCACTATAAATCTTCCGACCATTAGTGTTTCAAATATTTTTTGTTTAAATCAATTTCTAATTATTATATGTGATCACTGATATTATTTATATTCTTTTTGTTATTAGGCTTATTATCCTTCCTTCACGCCTAATTTAAGAGTTTTTTGTATATATATTTGCGTTTAAAGTTTTATCTATGTGGTTGAAGAATATGAAAATGTCAACTTATAATGATTGTGGTTTTGTTATGTGATGTGTGGATGGATTCTTAGCTGTTATTTTCAACACAAGATGATTATATTTTGTATTACCTTTTAACACATCTCGATCGACCGATCAACGTCGTGGTCGCTTTCAACGTTATGGGACCAAGATTTATCCTTAGCTGTTTCATTATCGTGTAAATAATAAAATATTGAATAGAATTTAATCTCATTCTTTTGTAATTGATAAGAGGTCACAATTGTTCACGTGATCCAATGATGAAGATGTAATGCCGGGATAAATTGGACTGTTATATCTACCATTGGTTCTGTTTGTAGGAGAGTTGTTCAAGATAAGTCTTATTTTCTCTGTTTTTTTTTTACGTTAAACGTCACAATTTTTCCCATATCTAGACAAATGAACCGCATAGTTCTTCTCAGTGGTTATGATCATTTAGCTAATAATTCAGGCATTAGGGATTCGACCACTCTTCCACTATAGTTTGGTAGATTATAAAAGAAC
>WJSH01006977.1:273916-285801 GCA_009757365.2 Lepidium campestre | reverse complement strand
TTTTTTTTTTTTTTTTTCTTCAATTAGGGTTTTTTGGAACTCACTTGATCATCTGACAATTTCGACGCAACGTTTTCGAATCTGTTCTTTAACGTCTTGTTCATATTTCATCAGTGCTGCTACAAACTCAGAGACTGGAGAGGAAGTAGCTATCAAGAAGATCGGTAATGCTTTTGACAATATTATTGACGCTAAAAGAACTTTGAGAGAGATTAAGCTTCTGAAGCACATGGATCATGAAAATGTAAGGACTCAAATGACCTTTGGTTTTTTTTTTAAAGTCAGTTTTTCTTATCTGCTATATCATTTCTTGTTAATTATAATTTTGTTTTCGATCTTTATTGCGCAGGTTATTGCTGTAAAGGATATAATAAGACCACCGCAGAGAGAGAATTTCAATGATGTATACATTGTTTATGAGCTTATGGACACTGACCTCCACCAAATTATACGCTCAAACCAACCGTTAACTGATGATCATTGTCGGGTATGCATCAACCTCCATGTTGCTTATATGTGTAGCAAATGAATCTTCTGTTTCTAGTTTAGTAGTTACTTGGTTAAGGACGCTAGAGCAATCCAAAGCTGTTTTTTTTTTTGTTCTGGCATCTGTGGAATTAAGGTTGATCAGTATAACTGTTAGATTTAGTATTGCTTGATACTTGTAAGTGAGATGTAATTTAGGATAGCCATTCTTATGTTTGTTCTCTTTCATCACTTTGTGTTCTTGGAAGTTGGGTTGTTGTTGTGTTTAGTAATAAGCTTCGATGATGGCTTCTTTTTTGCAGTTCTTTCTGTATCAGTTGTTGCGTGGACTCAAGTACGTTCATTCAGCTAATGTATTGCATCGGGATTTAAAACCCAGCAATTTGCTCCTGAATGCAAATTGTGATCTAAAGCTTGGGGATTTCGGGCTTGCGAGGACCAAATCCGAGACAGACTTCATGACTGAATATGTCGTTACACGTTGGTACAGAGCTCCAGAGTTGCTCCTCAATTGCTCAGAATACACAGCAGCAATTGATATATGGTCCGTCGGTTGCATACTTGGTGAAACAATGACACGGGAGCCATTGTTCCCTGGCAAAGATTATGTTCATCAGCTTAGACTCATCACTGAGGTAATCTAATCTAATTTGTTTCATCCATAGAGTTACTATCTAGTGTTATTCTCGGTGTCATCTGCATTTGTTGATAAACCTTTGAAAAGCAGCTTATAGGATCACCTGATGATACAAGCTTGGGATTCTTAAGGAGTGACAATGCAAGAAGATACGTGAGACAGCTTCCGCAGTACCCAAGACAGAACTTTGCTGCTAGATTCCCAAATATGTCGGCTGGTGCAGTTGATTTGCTGGAGAAAATGCTTGTCTTTGATCCAAGCAGACGTATCACAGGTATAGTTATATTTATATAAATCTGTGTCTTCTCTGATTTATGGTTCTTTTCTAAACCAAGTTTATTTCTTTTAGTTGATGAGGCTTTGTGCCACCCGTATTTGGCGCCACTGCACGATATAAACGAAGAACCTGTGTGTGTGAGGCCATTCAACTTTGATTTCGAGCAACCTTCTTTGTCAGAAGAGAACATTAAGGAGCTTATATATCGTGAAACAGTCAAGTTCAATCCTCAAGACTAAGTGTGAGTGAGTGAGAGTGAATATCCTTAAAAGGAAACTCATCAAAATGGTTGTTTTGTTTTGCTCTGTTTTTGTTATTGAATCTTTTATAATGTCTGTAATTTGAATAACATCTTGAGAAATTTAAAAAAAAAAAAAATTGAGCTGTGTTTTGCAGAAACACTCAGTTTCATAATTTGGCTGAAGTTGATAACTTTGATGACAGAAAGTGGTACCTATAAATAAACTTAGTAGCAAACTGTTTATTCCTTTTATATATACACAAAGGACAGAAAGAGCAGAAATATGACTTCAGCATCAGATTCAGTCAATAATGTTTGTGTCTGCATCAGATTCAGTAGGTACATATTATTTTATTCATACAATACATTCTTATCTCTTTGGTATTATAGTTCACATGAGACATATCAAAGCCAATGATGCGTATAGCTAACAATAGTTAGACACAGAAATGGCTTCAAACTCAACTCCCACACAAAGCTTATCCTTAACTAAATAAGGTTCTTTAAGCTCCTTCAGAGGCATGAAATCCGCAAAGCCCACACGTTCTGTATCAAACCAACCCGAACCTACAAGAAAATCAAGAAACAGAGAATATTGTTTTAACCATCACACAAGTTTAAAAAAACAAAACAAGAATGATCAAAGTAAATATATATAAATACCTGATTTTATCTTATTGTTCCGAGTAATTTGATCGAATACCCGAAGCTTGAATTTCACGAAAGTTTTTGTCTTTAGGGCATTGTTAATAAACCCTTGTCCCAATAAATACACAGAAAATGATTTGTCTTTTTCCTTCTCAAACCCTCTAGGATGAACTTCAATCCTCCTGATCAAACACTCACACAATTAATATGCAACTTGTTCAGTGTGATGCAAGAAACAAAGTGTTTTTCGAACATGGAGATTAGGTTAAGATTTGATCACCATTTCCTGTTTCCAACGACAAATTCATCAGAACAGTGAGAGTATTCAGGTTGGAAAGAGGAGAACTTGGTCATCATCCAAGTGACTTTGTGATTACAAGGCTTCTCCATTAAGGTCAAACATTCAGCTGTTCCAGTATGAGCAGGTTTAATCCCATGAAGCCTGACACCAAACATACAACAATCTCCAATACGGTAACCGTTTCTGTCAAGCTCAGCAGGAGATATTAAATTCGAAGTTCCCTTTTTAACACATGTTGAATGGATTCCGAAACACTCTGGTCCTGCACACATAACACAAAAGGTTGTAAAATAAGATTGAAAAAGTAGATATTTCTTCAGTAATATAAAGGATTCATGGCTCACTCTATTTGTAGTCATTGATGGAAAACGGTTCAAATCCATCATTATTCTTAATGTGATATCAGAACTCAAAGACATTGGTCCAATTATTGTCACAAAAACAGTTTTCATAACATGTCTAGTTGTGGTATTTCCGAGATGATGGATTTGAACCTTCCACCTACATCTCGAGGGAGTCTATTTCTTGACTAATATAAAAGGTTCATAGACCGCTCCACTCATAGCCAATTGGTTTTGGTGAGTTGGAAGTCTATGATTTCTAATAACGGTTTAGCTTAGATATGTATAGAGGGAGGGAGAGACCATGAGGGTGCCATATTCGCTGTAGTTGACTGACGACATAGACCTCATATTTGAGATTTACATGTATCGGAGCTTGATTCTCCAAGTAGATGGAGACTCGACCATCATTACAATGTTTTCCATTTGAGAACACATAGAGTTTCCTGTTTTCATACCAAACAAAATCATTGAGAGGGACAATCATAAACATGTTTCTTTTGTATGTCTAAAAGCATAAAAAAGATCAAAAGGTATTCACCATTTGTGACCACCGAGCGTGAAAACAGAGGACTCAATCGTTTCATTATGAAGTTTAGAGAAGTTGTCTATCTTGAACAAGTGAGATGTTGTGTGACGCATTTTGAACAGTCTCACCATTTCTGCCAGGAAAGAAAGTATTCATAATTGCAACCCATTATAATAATAACTCAAAAGTCTTCTTAAAGTTTTTACCTTCAATGGATATTGGGCGTGACATTGTGAACAAGCTGCAAATGATATGAAACTGATTCTTTTTAATCTTATCTGTAAGAACTGCAAGTATATATATAGACATTGCAAGATTCTATATTTCTGTTTTGGCCCCAATATTTATCGAATAGAACAAAAACATCCATCGTGAATCATACGCGATAGAGAGATTCGAGATTCATTTACATCGCATCTTTTACGCATATTTATTGACCCTCATCTTGAAATCATGCAAGAATGATTCCATAAATTTTGTTTTTTGTACGGTTCTTCAAAAAGATTGCTCTATATTTCCTTTGTATTTTGTTAACAAAATAGTGAAATACTTCAATTTTTATTTATAAACCCAATGGGCTTCAAGAAACCAAAATAAAATGGGCCCATTATTTATAAACCCAATGGGCTTCACTAAATCAATCACATAAAATTTAGTGACAGTAGCGAAAAATTAGAAACCTATCGGAGCTTCACAGAACTGGAATTTTTTCCCTCGTCTTTCAATTTACTTTTTTTCTTTTTGTTAACCAAGAGGTTATGGCCCTGGTCACTCCAGACCCAAACGAGACTCGAACTAGTGATATCTCAGACAATTGCCTGGGGTGCTGTTGAGCTAGCTCGTCCGAGTAATCCAATTTACTTCTTCTTCTCCGATTTGACTATCGAAGTTTTTCAATACTCTCTTCATCTTTTTTTTTTTAATTGTCGTTGGCTTGTTTCAGAAATTCCTTCTTTCTCGGATTGTATCTTCTGTTTGAATGTGCAGACTCAACCATGCACTTTTGCGATTTCGGTCCATTTTTATCGCTAATTGTTGCTTTCGTCACGTTTGAATCGTTTCCTGTATCCGACTGTTATATGATTTAGGGATTTAGTTTGGAAGCCTGCTCTTGCGAATCCCCGCTTACGTTAGATGCTTCTTTATTGAATTCCTGCGATGAACCCAAATGATACTTGCTTATTCGTTTAGGTTGAATTCAATTTCTTAACTCGTTCATGGTTTAGCTGCCGTAGATTAGCAATTGATCTCTATGCAAAGTCATGGATGTACATATTGTTTTTTTCTACAAATTAGAGCAAATATAGCATATATGTTTTAGTGGTTAATGTACATTGTATTATTATTCGTTTGCATTATTCTTACAAAAGTAGACCAAAATATGAGCTTTTATTAGTTCAAGCTCTAATCAAAACTGTTTCCCCTGCTAATTTCTAATCTTAAACTTATATGTTACCTGAGTGAGTTTGATTTCTACAATTGTCTCCTGTTGCAGGTTTCTTGACCAATGTAGTGCCAACTTATGCTTTGGAATTGGTTTAAAAAGCATGTCTGAGGTTGTGTCTGATTCATCTGGCGAGTAGAACTTAAGCATTGATGTTTCTCTTTGCTATGTTCAGGTAACTGGAATCAGCATTGGTAGAGTGCAGTTAAAGTTTCATTCATTAACAGGCTGAAGAGTCCATCCCCAATCTGCACAGCCACCTCTTCCTGCACCTCCTTCATCGGCGTCTCATTCCACTCTCGTCTCTCAATTTCTCTAGCACATGCGTGTCTCCTCTGCTCAGTTGTTCCGCGTTCAAGCTCTGATTCTTTCTGTCCCTGTAACCATCCTTTTGCCTCGCCTACCAATTGGTCCTCAAAATTTTGATTTCTGTAAGTTCCGTGGAATGAGTTTGTCCTTTGCATCAATTCGTCTCTGAAGTAGTCCATGATCAGATGTTCTTCGTGGATCCAAATAGCATGTCTTTCTTTCACCCGGTTCCATAGCTCTGTCGCTGTCTCTTCAACCTCATCAGCGTCTTCGTCTTCAGTCTCTCTATCAATAGTATCACAATTCTCATCACCGTATTTGATATCTGTCTCTTGCCCTCCATCTATGTAAGAATCCTCATCCATTGAGGTCCATTCATCCAAATTGAAAGGACTAATGTCGGCCAAAATCTCAAACCGTTGCATCGTTTGCATGAGCTTTTGTTTGGTTCCTGCCAAATCATTACAGAGCGTGTGTTTCAGAACTTAGAAGTCTAAAAATAAGAAAACTTGCTTTGATTGCAATGAAGGAAGTCTGTACGCACTTTCCATATTGTCAAGGCATTGACTGAAACAAGTGTCTGATGCTTCGTCATATTCCTCATGTGGTATCTCAAACACTGAGACGGGGCTGTTGTGCTCCTTTTCACTATGTAAGTCATCCTGATCATGATCATTGCATATTAGGCCAACCAAATCATCCAAATATTGAAGTGCATAGCGTAAATTCTTTTTATTACATTTTATTGCAGAGCTACTCTTATGGGACTCATTCCATAAATTGTTAGATTCGTAGTAGTAAATGAATTAATAGATACTGTACATTTACTCTAGATATCCACCAGAGACAAAGACAGCTTCTATTTTGTCTTCATGTGAATATAAAATTAACGAACAGCTGCACGTGCATTTAGAGACAGTATGGGCGACCTTACGGTTGAAGCAAAGTCAACCCATAAGATCTCACATCACATTGTCATTTTATTTCTTTCTTAATTTTGATTTGATTCTATTTTCTTTTTAATTTATGTATGCACTAGTTGAACTCTGTGATTAATTAATGTTATAAGTACGAGTTCCTATTTCTCTTATTATAGTATTCTTACCTTAGGTCCCACTTCAGTGTCGGCGACTGCTACTGCTGTGCAAGAATCTTCGCTGACGCATTGTAAGTTGTTTTTACCACTTTCTTTTTCACCACACTCCTCAACGTTACTTCCCCATGATGATGGTAAAAACTCCGATGTAAAATCCGAGTCGCACCAACTGCTGCAGGATGTGCCGCTGGTGGTAGAGGATCCTGTGGTTGTTGTCGCTGCTTTGGTTGTGTACTGATTAGGTCCAGACGGTTCAAAATGTGATATGTCCTCATGCAGGTCCTTTGACGAGCTCCACCGCACGATGTCTTTAACTCGTATTACGGTAATGCTTGCTTGGTTTTCTGCTTTGTTCTTGTATGCTAACCGCCTCGAGAGGCTCATTGGTAAGATTCCTGATGGAGCAGATTTAACGGCGTTGGAACGGAGGTTCTTGACGGCGTTAATCATAGCCTGCAAAGCATTGGATTGTTTCCTCTTTGGTATCATTGGGATTGATTTGAGAGGAAGCTTTCTAGGAATCGATTTGAACCCGTTTGAGGAACATGAATTGGAATCTTCCAAGAGGCAGTCTTTGAGCATTCTCGGCCTTAGTTCCATCCTGAAACACTCTCTTAGGCTCAGGTACGTAATTGAACTTGAAAAACACTGAACTGACGATAAGAGTGTCTTAAACAAAAGGAAAATAACTTGAAAGAGGGAAGTGGGCTAGTGAAATGTATAGGAGTGTTAAGTGTATTTATGTGTGGCTGATGTGAGTTTCTGGAAAGAGAGAGGCAGCTTCTTAATGGAGATCTCAAGATGATGACAGGCTGAGAGAAAGAAAGGAACAGAGTTTTTTTGCCTAATATAATTAAGTTAGTTGGTAGAGAATAAGACAAAATATGTGGGACCTAGGATGTTTCGCTCGACTTGTTGCAAGATTTGGAGCTTCTGCTTATTTACTTATTAGTTTATAATTTTATAATCAAAACTCAAAAGGTTTGTTGGAGCTTTGCTATATTCAGTTCTTGTGTCTAGTCACAAGGTCCATTGTCCTGATGATGTCTATTGTAGTCGGTAGTGACGAAGGAATATGTTATTGCTAAAAATTAACACAATTGGTAAAAATGAGGTTTCGTTACTTTGTTTTTGTTGATAAACCTGTAAAAAGCTTTTTTTTAGGTTATACCAACAGTCCTAAGCATTGAGTAGATAAACGACAAATGTCTGTATATTTTTTGTTTTACCTTCATTCTTACTGCTTGTTCAGTATATGTCAATTTGATTCTGTACCCATCTAAACAGTGAAGGCCATGTGAATCCTCCTATAACTTCTGACAGGATGCCTCCTCTTTTGAACTAAGTGTGTGATCAAGGCCTCAAGGATACGTTGTTGTTTGTGCAGGTTCTCATCACTGATACTCGAAAGGTTTATCCAGATGTTTGTATTTATGCTTTTTTTCTGTTTGACTGCAATTGTTTCTCCGTAAGAACTTTATTTTGTGAAAGACATTCATTAATGTGCTGAGATACTTTTTGCAGACTAAAGGATATGGGCATGGTCTTTTGTTGTAGCCATGGCTGGCCAGCAGAATCATGTGTAAAACAAGCTGGATTAATTGAAAATAAAAGGTTTTATTTTATTCGGTGAAAGCTTACGTTCATGATCATGACGACTATGTTTCTAGCTTGTGTATGAGATGAATGCGTAGGACTTAATCATTCTGCCTTCTGAGGTGACGCTGAGCAATTTCCTTCTGAGGTTTTATTCAGTCCGTCTTTTTGCCTTCTGAGGTTCTAACCTTGCCTGCTGGTTTATTGTTCTGCTATATTTGTGCTTCTTTAATCATGAGCAGGAATCCTTATACAGCATCAAATGTATACACTCATCATACCAGCCCAGTTCTGCAACGACATATCTTCAGCATATCTAATCATAGGAAACGTGCACTGCACTGCAAAGGTCTAATGTGTCAAAAATAGTTAGCTTCCAGAATGGGCTTCCGACACCAGCGGGATGAGACCATATGAAAGCTAAGTATGACATACTTATGCACTCTGCATATTTTTACTGTCATCGAGAATCAAAAAGAAAAATTGTTGCAAGCTTGAGGTTATGTTTCACGACTTCTTCATCTTTTTATCTGAATTTCTGGTTTTTTAAGAATCCTTTGCACAGTTCATATTCAGGAATTGTCTACTAATTAATTTCAGTTTTTTAGTTAAGCGAACTGTGAAGTGTCTTCTTTTATTAAAGTTCTAATTAAGCATGCATAAGCAAGATTATTTGTTTGACTGATTAATTTGCAGTCCTTCCAGTCCTGCTTGAACTGAATATCATATCGGTAATTTGCATCTTTGACCCATGACTGCTTTACA
The DNA here is from genome assembly GCA_009757365.2 of Lepidium campestre. Classification (NCBI taxonomy): domain Eukaryota; kingdom Viridiplantae; phylum Streptophyta; class Magnoliopsida; order Brassicales; family Brassicaceae; genus Lepidium; species Lepidium campestre. The sequence goes on along the minus strand of WJSH01006977.1, from coordinate 277,131 downwards.
GGCGTAAGATAAACACTTCTGTAGGTACTTTTCATTGAATGGCTATCTTTTATGTATTGTAGTTTTTAAAATGATTTAATGATTCTGACTCGAATCTGTTGTAACGCATCGCACGGTGAAACGTGGAGGCTCATTGCTGCATTTATGAAGTGTATCCAGGTCCAGATTTTGTTCCTGATACGTTTCTGAATTTCACCTCCCAATTTAAACACGTTGGATTGCTTATCCCCTCATTATTGTTCTTTCCGCTTATAAAAGTACATTTGCGGGTCTTTCCATGTGACTACTGACTAAGTCTCTCATCTTTTCTAGTTCAGTGAGGCTTCTGATTATTGTTTTAATCAATCATGAATAGAGAAGAGGATTTTCGTGTGGAAAATACTGAAGAAAGAGGGAGATCCTCAGATGATATTCTGGCAACTCTGTCAGAGACGGTGGGCAACAGATATCGAGGTATCCTGTATTTGAGTTTCACATTTCCTGTCTTTATTTTTCTGTAACTTATAACCATCAATGTGAAAACTCTTATGATGCATTCAGAAGAAGATAACAAAGAAAGGAAGGAACCAACTGAGGTAAACAAGAATGGAGAAGGTAGTGAGAAAATGAAGCAAGAAGTGGTTTGTGTGGAGAAGGAACTGAAACAGTGGTCCACTCAACCTGTCACCAATTTAGCTGCTCTTGGTGAGCCTCTCAGATCTTAAATAATTTTTTGGAGTGATTGCGATATTTTGGAAGTTATAAATGCATTTGGTTTGGGTTACTTAAGATTCCAGTTTTCTACTTTGTCATAGGATCTTTGAGATATGGTGTAAGATTATGTAAAACTTGTTTACTAAAACCTAGTCTTGGTCTATATTGGTATATACTTGGAAGTAACCAAATTTGGTCTTGGACAGTGGAATATGAACTTGAAGAGCCAGATTTTCAATCTTCGGAGAGCGTTGGGGAGTCTGCGAGTCCTGACGAGATAACATTGAGTCCACGCGAGTCCTCAAACAAGAGTAGTTTTGCCGCTCAGGTACAAATGCAGACACATGGAAATGGATCGTCGGATGAAGAAGTGATGCAGGATGGAATCAGCCTCTCTGACCTCGAATATGATCTGCACGAGGAACAGTGTTCTTCCTGCAGTGATCTCACCAATGAGCTTAAACCTTAAAAACTACATACAATGGTCTGCATTGCTCTGTCTGTATCCTTTATTATGAGTGTCTTTATCGTTTGTAGTTTGGTTTATTCGAACTTGAAAACTTGTGTGTTTTCTTCAGTTGTCTGTATTTTATGTCTTGAGTTTAATTGTCGTGTAGTTGGTTTCGTAAAATATTGCAAATAAACGAACTCCTATCTTCTCTAGTTGCTCATAAACATTAATCGAGTCTTCTGGAATTACAAGTTAAACTTGCAACCTTTCAATCTTTCATTGTTCTACTACTACTACCCAACAGACAATTATTATTTAGTTCCAAGAATTGACAATCTTGACAACAACGAAAGATAAGAGAGAGCCAAAATGGCTGTTAACTTTCAGTTAATGTCTTGTAACATCCATCCTATTTTTATTTAAAGAGAAGAAGCTTTTAAAACCAAACCAAAATGGCTGGAGGCGAAGCTTTTAAAACCGCTAACAAAAGATGAACAACACCTAAAGATTCTTTTAACAAGCGAAAAAGAAAAAAGATGTGGATCTAGTAGCTCCGCAACTAAACCTCATCGTTTGATTCAGCATCCTCGTTGTCTGATTCAGCATCCTCGTTGTCTGATTCAGGCCAAACATAGTCGACGACGTCCAGAGGATGCCTGTGCAAGAAATTCAAGAGTTGTTCAAGGTTTCTCATTGGCCTCAACGGACTGTGCCCCGCCTCTGCATCAATATCATCCATTTCTTTTGGATCACCGTAACTCAAAACCTCCAATCTAAGTTTTTCACTGTCATCCAGATTCTCTACTCGAAACGATTTTGCTAGTGATCTTCCCAACACTTTAACATGGGACACGCTGCAAAAATAACCAACAGAAACTACTTTTACATTGCGGAAGTTGTAAAGTATTTAACACAATCTACACCAATAAAGATAGAAGATGTACCATATATAGTATAGGCCATCCGTTTCTTGTGTCTGAACTCGACCTAGGAACTCGAGTAGCATATACCCACCAATGCAAAGTACAGGTTCCGGAAGCTTAAAGTTCTGCAATCGATTTTCCTATTCATAAAAAAACATCATTGATTAAAACAGGTCGGGAACAGGATTTTATGTTAAGCTAAAAGAAGACAGTGATTTGTGTAACACACCTGAGCCATTGGAAACTCTTGTGAAGTGTAAGTCCATACATAGTTGCTTTCAGCTGAACTCTTATCTGGCTCACCTTTTTTATCCTGTATATTGTTGTTCTGATGTGAATTTTTCTTTTGGTGACCCAACCGGAAACGAACATAATGCGACGAGTATATCGGAGAACCACGCTGAAAATAAGCTACAGAAAAATGGGGAACCGTTAAGAAACAGAAATCATATTAGAAAAGCATTAAAAAAAGTTGATAGAAGGGTGACAATGGTACCTTGGAAAGGCTGAATGTTGATTTCAGTAATGACACACAAATCACCCTTTAACTTGTAAAGAAGTGTTTCGGGCACTGAAGATCTGTGGTGCCCTGCACTTGACCAATATGAAGGAGTTGGACCAATCCGATCTCTTTCTTCGAGTGTGTTTAAGATGTTTTCTGCAGGGAAATTATCAGTACTAGAAGCTACAATGGCATCAGAAATACAACTTCTGATGGGCGACGATGTGCATCCTCTAGCCAATAAGGCATAAGCCCTGTGCTCTTTTTTTAGTAGCCTTGTATCCATGAGACTGCTTGACCCGGCTTCATAGGACTCTCCATTTCTACCATTACTTGTCTCTTTGATATGAGCCACATTAGACAGCTGATAGAACAACTTCAAGCAAAGATTCTTGGAGAGACTGTAATTAATCACTGCAAGTACAAAACGATTCTCGGAACGTTAACAGCTGTTTTAGGGAAACAAGAGTCCAGTGCACCATACCCAAGATTCAACGGAGACAACTCAGATTAACAGATAATCACACTGAAAAACAAGATTGAGAAGGAACTCGACACTGAAGATAACCATTAAAGAGGATTCTGAACTTACCAAATTCTCGCCACGTGCGTGAGACAGCACTAGCACGAACAAGATCTGATGGAT
>WJSH01006977.1:213912-273856 GCA_009757365.2 Lepidium campestre | reverse complement strand
CTTTAAGATCAACAATGAGAATTACCAATACCATTTTCGGTTTCACATCACAAAATTAACTATACGATAATAATGAGGGCATAAAATTACTTGTCCCTTGGCAGAAAACGAACAGAAATTTGCGAAAATCGAAACAGATCAGCGATGAAATAACAAAGTAGAGAGGGTTTATATTGAACAAAGGAACACTAATCTATAAATCACAAGGAAGATTTCAGAGAACGGAAACCCTACAATGTTTCATCACCTAATAAACAAAGGTGAGGGATGCGGAATACACGCAATCGGAGGACATCAACGATGAAAAATAGCCGAAATGTAGAATCCGAGAACCAAAAACGAGAAGAGGAATGAAATTAATACCTAATTCGTTATCGAAAATCAGATAGAGCGATGGTGACCCTAAATTTTTTAAATAGATTTAGAGAGAAAGAGAGAGACTTTCGAAGACGATGATGTTTTTATTCAGGTCAAGTAACGACAGGCCGACATCGTTAACAGCGAGGTTAGTTCCGTCATTTTATCTAAAATAATGTCAACTTTTTTTTTAATATTCACTTGTTCTTAATTAATTATTTTAAAGTGATTTAACACCTTTTTTTTTGCAACTAGAAAAAGATAATAATAATAATAATTCGTTAGATACTTAGATAAATTTAATACGTAATGATGAGTATCCAAGGAGAAGAATACATTTTGCATCTTTAACCAAAAATATAAATATATTTTCCTCTTTAGAATAAAATAAAAAAAAATAGTGTGGAAGGCTTGACTTTTGTGTCGTCTATTTCCAGCTTCCATAAAGTTAAAAAAACAACAAATTAAAGAATAATGAACATTTTTTAGAACTTATGTATAGTTTTTTTTTTTGTTAACTGAACTTATGTATAGTTTTACTATTTTTTTCAAAGAGATATTTATTTATATCATAAATTTATGAAAGATTCAAAGATGTTAAAAAAAAAATCAGAAACGGGAAGAGTATAAGCAAGGTAAATTGAGAATGTAAAAGTTTAAAAAAAAAAAAAAATTAATAAATAGTTTATTGTATATAATTGTAGTTTCGAGAAATTAATAATAATTTAGTGATTACATCACTGTTGTGCCGACTCATCACCGTCGGTTCGAATCAGTTGAACCAATTCTTTGCTTTCAAAAGCAATTATAAGAACGCCGTTGCTTCCATAATTCCCGGTGACAGCCACCGATTTCTTTGGCGGAGATGGTGAGACCGACGAGAGACGCCATCCAGTCTTACATGAGCATCACTGGCGCATCCGAGTCACAGGCGATTCAGAGTCTTGAGGTTCGTTGTATTCTTTCTTTGTCCAAACTCTTTTCCGAGACGACATGACTGGCACTTTTGTGGAATGCCTTCACCAAGATTGATTTCGTTTTCTTTCGATTGACGTAAGAATCTTGAGAAGATATGGTTAGTTCTGCGATTAAATGAGTAAATGCTGCTAATCGATTTGGAATGCAATGGAATTGGGAGAGTTAATGTTTTAGGTTTTTGCTAAATCACATGCATCATTAGTATCCGTAGAGCGATTTCTGTTTGTCTATTAGTATAGATCTTCGAATTGTTGCGTTCTTAAGTTCAAATTTCTATAAAATTTTACCAGGAACATGGCGATAACCTCACTGAAGCTGTCAATTCGCACTTTAGAGATGTGGAAAGAAGCATGTATGTTTCTTTAAAAATTTCAGAGTTTTGAGGTTCTCTTCTTTAATTTTATTTGTCGTGGTGTAAGCATCTCTTTTTTTTTGGGTTGTCTTTCCAGTTATGATGACTCAAGCTTAGACAGTCGTTCAGAATACAATGTTGTGGAAGATAACAATCAAGTCCGTGGTAGTGAGTCTAGGCCAGTTCCAGGCGCACTTCCATCTCTCTTCTCGGCTGCTCGGGCTTTTAGACCGTCGTTGCTTTTAGATCCCAATTACAGACGAAATATCTTCAGGCAGCTCAGTGGCTCTTCTCTCTCTGGAAGTCCTTCTCCATCATCTCACACAGGTGAAGTCACGGGGTTCCCTGCTCACCCTACCTGGGGAAATGATCAGATTCATCGTCCAGGACTTGGAGAGGTTGGAGATGGTTATGCTAGACATTCACCGAGCTATGGATCTCACGTCAGTGGTGGGCCACATAGGGATATTGAATCACCTGTCTATAGCAATGATGCAGAAGAAGAAATGATCAGAGCTGCCATTGAGGCTTCGAAGAAGGATTATCAAGAGGATCATCACAACACGAGATATAGTTTGGACAATGTATGGTATTCTAGTTTCACCTTGTCTATCTCTTATTTTGCATGAGCCTCAAATATTATTATTATCTTTTTTTTGTGGCTATTGATGCAGGGTCCATCTAATGTTTTATCTCCAAGAGAGGTCACTAACCGGGAAGATGAGGATATTGCCCGTGCTATCTCAATGTCTTTAGAGGTATTGATAGCTATTGCACCTGCTATGTTCCTGCCAATGTTGGTGATGTCTCACTTTTGCATAAATGGCTTTCAGATGGAAGAGAAAGAAAATGCATTGCGAGAGCAACTAGCTGAATTTATGCCTCACTCTGAGGAGCATCATGACCCACACCAATCTAATACAAATGAAAGTAGCAGAGATATGGTGTGTAACTTAGTATATCTTAATAAGCCTCAATTTTCCAGCTTTTGCTTATTAATCTATCGTATAATATATAGGCATGCTCATTGGTATAGTTTGGGATGCTTGGTATACATTCATGTTACGTGCTAAGTCAACCAAACTTTTATTAAGTTTCTCCTTGATTTAATGTACTGAAGCTCTTTAAGCTATCTTGCTAACTAAAACCTTTACACTTGAAGCTGAGGAGCTCTTCAGTGCAAGACAAGCGTAAGCAACCAATTGATACTAGCTCTCAGTACGGACATGATCTCCAGAATGTTGAGACTGCTTATCCTGAAGAGGTAAATTATTCAAAACAAGGTTGAGTTCTCTTTAAATGTAGCAAGGCAACAAACAATTTAACATCTTCTTAGTGAATAGCTTCTGGTTGATCATGTGTTCTGCTTACCCTGTTCTCACCTGTTGTTACTATTACTAGTGGGGTGGCATTCCGTCAAAGGAACTACAGGAGGCAATAATGCTGGAAAAGGAACTATTCAGTGGAGTAGGTAAAGAAAGTGCTTCAAATATTAATCAGCTTGGAATTCACATGGAGTCACAGTCTCCCAATAAGAGGGTCTTTGAAGAGGTAATTTGATTTTCTTGTGCGGGATTCATTAGTTGGAACTTGGAACATGAAAGAGGACATGAACCTAATCCAGTTAGTAAAAAAACTCTGCCATATATCCGTAGGTAAAACTCAGCCTATCAACTTGCGGTTGTAATCAGAGTGAATCCGTAGATTTCTAACCACCAATGAATTCTATATGCTCAGTCAGTATGTTATCATAAGTCAAAATGGTTGTGAAGTCAGATACTCTGGTTCGGCATTTTTATTGTTGATTTATTTTCACAATTGTTTCGGGGCACCTCGCTTGTAGCAGAAACCTGAGAGTTGTTCCACTACGGAGAAGGCAGCGCTTCCCATTGAGCCGTCAGTCGAAAATGAAGATACCATCACTCTGCTTGTTAGAATGCCAGATAGCAGCCGTCATGGTCGTCGCTTTCTCAAATCAGACAAACTCAAGGTGAAGTTCCTGAGTGTCAGCTTTCAAGTGACTAGTTTGGTAGACGTTTCTCATAATTCAGCTTCCTAACAGTTGCTTGTTGAATTGCAGTGCCTTTTTGACTTCATAGATGCTGCCGGATTAGTTAAACCTGGTACATACAAAGTGGTAAGCAGTGTAATGCGTGATGACTTTTCTCCTGCATTATTTCAACGCAACTCTAGTGATTTGAGTTTTGCCATCACCCGCATGTTGGTTTGTAATTTCTGATACCCCAAACTTTATAAGTGATGTAAATGTTAATGGTAAACAGGTACGACCATATCCTCGACGTGCTTTCAGCCTTCAAGACGGTGCCTTAACTTTTGAGGAACTCAGTCTCACCAACAAACAAGAAGCGTTGTTTCTGGAACTACTGGATGTAGCAAAGTAACCTGAGATGATAATGGCAGAAACTAGTTGAGTTCTTCAATGTACTGTAAGTTTGTAAATGCGTTTGTAGCTAAATGAATAGTCAGATACTCTGTTCTAATTACTGTCGTTCATTTGCTCACTATGAATCTCGGTTTGGAACAATTGATCGGGTGTTTCTTCATTGATCATCCCCCCTAAAGTCTTTTAGTGTGTACAAAATATTTCAAGCAAAAAAAGAATGCGAGTTTAATGATCCCAGCCTGATGTAGAATCTGATGACTGATCAAGCGCAGGCACGGTCCAGTACTCTTTCATAAGAAACAAAATCTTCTCCCTTTCAAGAGGTCCGTTCTCATGATCTCCTATTCTACCTTCCCATTGCATCGCATCTGTAATCTTCTTCACTCTGGTCAACACATCAATGTCGTCTCTGATGATAACGGTTCCCCTTGGTCTTAGAATTCTGTCCATTTCTAGCAAGATATCTTCCATGTCACATCTGTCTTTGTACAGACTGAACACTGTATCAGCATGGATGAAATCGTAAGTCCTTGGGTAAGTTGACATCGCTTCACACCTGTTTAAAATGTTAAAAGAAATCAATGAAAGTGTCCCAAGAAAGTGCTTATTCGATTGGTTATTACGAACGTTACCAGTTTTGATATGTTCCGATCAATCCTCGCTCGTAAATAACTCCAAGGGTGTTGACATTGGCCTCCACGGGGACAACGTTCATGACCCAGACAGGATCATCAACTAAGGCTGAAGCAAAACCCCCGAGATGAGCATTCATGTCAAGTAAGTTTCTGTATCTTCCTGTCTGTGCTAGCTTCAGATCAAAGCTCTTGTAGTGTGAGACTCTTCTCTGCCAGGTCTCTGTGTTGCTAACACAGCTATCCTCAGTAATCCCTTCCAAGCTTCCACTTTTGATCCTCGGAGGAACAGCATTCAATCTCTCAGGCCATTTCGCCAACTTCCCACCCGCTACTTCCTTGATCTCAGGTCCCGTTACTTCCGGCAGCGGAGTCAAACAATCCTCAAGCTTAGTGTACCTGAAAACCCAAAACACCATGATCTAGCCAAATACAAATCTTCCTGTTTTTTACTGACCGTTCACTTATAATAGTAATCAATTACCAGGCCTGGTCGGGCTGTGTCCGGTGGCAGAAAGGAGGACGTCTTAGAGCTATCCCATTCTGCTTACAGTGAACATGGTTAGTTGGTTTCTGCCATACCGCAAGATCATCTCTCTGCACCAATTTTTTCCAACACAAGCTCCTAGCGACCCTCTCGATCTGAGACTGCTCCGAGTTGAGATCGTTTCTAGTTCTCTCCCAACCTTTCCAATGTTTCTGCCAGTTAATCGGTGGTCCCGATAGAATCCAATACCCACCCGGTCTCAGAACCCTATCCACCTCCATAAGATACGTCCCATCTGCTCAAAACTCAAACTGTCAAAACACACATATATAAGACGCAAAGCAATGTGACAAAGACGATTAGTGTAAAATTACTATATTGGCCCCAGGGAATGAGACATCGAGAGCAATGAGCTATATCGAAGGCTCTAGCCGGAAATGGGAGCCTAATGGAGGCTAAGACTCCAATGATCGCAGGAACTCCTCTCTCAAGTGCGAACTGAACTTGAGCTTCATGTGTGTCTCTGGGTGCAAACGACATCGTTACTATGTTCCTCGACATTAGATAAGCCCCAAAGCTCGCTACCTGTATTGCATCATTAGTTTTATAATTAATTAAATCAACACATTTACATCTATAATACAAAAACACAACTTCCAAAAGTCGTTTGACCACTTTACTTCAATGTAAAGATTGAAACATTCGATGCTAAGTAAACCACATTTTCAATCTAACGACCATCTACTCAGCATTTACTTGCCTGTCCTACAATTCTATTTTGTTTGGGATTAAAAGGTATTTAAAGTATTTCAGCCTGATAAAACAATAATATATAAAATGGAAACTATGAAATTGTTTCAATTTGTTTCCCTTAAGAGAAACTGAATATAGGAAAACTTTAAGTAAATTGTGACTAGCTTCAATGCTATAAAATTTCTTATTAAGACAAATCCTAACTATCATTCTCATCCTGTTGCGTTACAATATTCGTCTTGTCATTAATCACAACTAATTTTATGATCAAAAAAATTTAAATATATAAAACAAAATCAATTGATATAAATACACATATTTACATCAATATATGAACAATGGGAACATCAATGAATTAAATATAGAATATTTCAATGTAATTCCATTAATTAATTTGATATGCATCTACTCAAGTCACAATGGCTAGTTTGAATAAGAAACCGTAGAACCTAAATTCACCCAATAGCAAAACCTAAAAAAATAATCATTAATAAGGTCATTAATATACATTCGAAGCACAAGAATTTTGTAAAAATCTGAACCAAAATTAATGGCTTTTTCAACCATTTTTGAAAATTGAATTTTTTTTTGTTGAAAATTTTCATAAATATAACATGATTGATGCAAAAAGACATCAAAAGCATGGGATGAAAATGGTAACATGAAGAAGAGCCAATGAAAAGAGACAAATCACAACAAGAATAGTACAAAGGAAGAATATTAAGAAGAGAAAAACAGAACTAACTTACCCCACATCCAGTATCAATGGCTGTCCGAATCGATCCATCTTTGAGATTTATCAACCGTCCGATTTCATCTATGTAAGCATCAGCTCCACGTGGAAACATCGTACCACCTCCAGGAAATATAAACCTATCTTCCTCATATCTCACCCAGTTTTGCTTCTTCTTCTCCACCGTTAGTTCTGTATGTGGCACGTTTGAGAACCATGCCACGTCACGACTTATCGGCCATCGGAATGGTACTATGTAACCGTACGGTGCTGGAATCCGACATCGGAGTTTCTCGTGTTTTTCTGGACAGTGTCTCTCTCTGTATATGAGTTTATCTCTTGGGAATTTCAAAGATCGATTCACAAACTCACATGGTGTGTACTCAGAGAACTCGACGCCACACGACGGGATTTGAACCACACGCGCTTCTGTCTCCGTCGGAGATGTGTGAGTGGCGGCGAAGTTGAGAATTGGTGTAGTTTGTTGAGGAAACGTGCAAGGCACGTGAGTTGAAAGGGAAGTGTTTGAGATAGCTCCGGTGGAGTGTTGCCAAATTCCGGTGAAATAAGAGGCGGCGAAGAGGATCGCGATTAGAATCACGCGCTTTAGATTCGTATATTTTGCTTTGAGTGATACCTTTGATAGCTTTAACGGCCACCGTTCGTTAGCCATGACTCGCGTCGCCGGAGAAAAGAAAATAAAAACCAAGTATATATAATTTTGTGTGTATTGGTTGCAAATGGATTATAAGTTAGATGAATGGTTTTATTTATATAAAGAGGCGACGATACGAGTGAGCATTTCCATATATATATAGAGCTCCACCTATTTAGACAATTATCATACCTAAATAGTATCTAAGGAAATGCTAATTTTCCCTATATTAATTACTATTATTTTCATGGGTTTGGAGAAAAATCTAAATAGGTTTATTAACAGATATTTTTCTTATAACAAAAAAAATGTAAATCTTTCAAACTTAAAGATATATAACTATTTTTGTAGTTTTGTATAAAATATAGATTTATTGCTGTAAATTAATTTTAAAATTATAGTTTTAATATAGTCCCAATATTATTAATTTATGGAAGTTCTACTTAGTCATAGTCATATACAATGCGTTTAGTCACATAAGTATTGTCTTAAATCACCTAAACACATGTAAAACTATAACGAATTAATAGATATTCGAGAGAACCCTCAGATAAGAAGATCAACTTTGTAATTCGTGTTACTATTTAAAGAAATACGATTTTAAATTGGAAGTAATTTATATTTCAATTTGAATGATAGTGAATTTTGAGTTAGGCCGATGGACTATCCAAAGGACGCGCTCTCGAAGTAACGTAACACGTGAATGGCTTCAACGAAAATTTATTATAATAGTGTTTATTTTTTGGTAAAGAACAGGGAATTAGTTCCCAAATTTATAAATAATGCATCAAGAAATTAAACTTGTATTCTACGCAAAGCCGTAGAACCACAAGCATCGTCACTCAAAATTGAGGCAACAACAAGAAGACAAGTATCAAAACTATGATAGCCTAAAGGTAAAGAGAAAGCGTAGTTAGCCAAACCATCTGCAAGATGATTGACTTCCCTATATATATGAGAAATTCAGACAATCTAGTCCTTTGATAAAAAGTCATAGCACAGACGTACTAGGAACAACAACGGATGAGAATCACTAATCTCTATCGTAAAAAAGCCCACCACCAACTCAGAGTCAATTTCACACTCCACCCGCATAGCCTTACGTTCCCAAGCAATGGCTAAACCATAATAGACACTCCAAAGTTCGGCTAAAGGTCCAGAACATAAGCCAAGATTAACCGCAAAACCACCACACCACTCACCATGACCATTCCGCAATACCCCACCAGCAGAAGCTAAACCAGGATTCCCACGAAAAGCACCATCAATATTCACCTTCAACCATTCCTCTCGAGGAGAAATCCACTTAACGGGTTGAAGTTCCTTCCAAACCAGCGGAGTCGATATAACTTTTTGAAAAGCACGGTCCACCTCACTAGCATACTCCAACACAAATTGGGTTCGATCCCGACACTTACTATTACTTCCAAAGATGTTCCTATACCTCTATTTCCAATGCCACCAAACACACACAACAAACAAAACTGTCCACAGACAACTATTAAGATGAAACGTAGCAATCATATTACTATGAAGCCATTTGAGAAGGGACTGAGAAAAGAAGGACAGAACGAGTCGCGGTGGTAAAATTCTTCTCTAGATGCTAGAAGCAGCAGGACAATCACGAAGAATATGTAAGATTGTTTCGCTTCCACCCTTACACACCGAACACAGATCCGAATCGGCAAGATGACGTCTATGTCGCTCAACATTAGTCATAAGAATCTGATGAGTTGTGAGCCAAAGAAAGACCCGGATTATCTCAGGTACATGAGCTTGCCAAATCAGTCGAAAGAATGACCGCATATCTTGTCCCGGAGAATCAGATCGAATCAAAAGGGAGTAAGCTGATTGTACTGAAAAAACACCATTAGAACTTGCACTCCAAGTTAGCCGATCCTTTGCACCAGTAACTGTATCAAGCACCACCATTTTTCGCCGCAATTTAATGTGATCCGGCAAATATTGGTCAATTAACGGAGATGACCAACCGTAAGTATTATCCAAGAGATCCCGAGCAAAAGCAGTAGAAGATGATTCCGGTAAAGTGGAGGTCGAAAAATCTCGCAGACTATGATTCAATAACCACTTATCATCCCAAAAGTGAACCCTTCTCCCATCCCCAACGACCCAACTCAAGCTCGGAATAATCACATCACGCAGTGCCAAACAGATGTTATACCAAGTCGATGAGCAGTTACCACGAGAGTTAAACCAACGATGATCATTGACATCACCTACTCTGTATTTACTGCGAAGAAGGCAAACCCAAAGACTTCGATCATCATGCAATAAACGCCAACCAACCTTTGCAAGAAGAGCTTTGTTCATGAGACCAGACTTACGGATACCAAGACCTCTTAGAGACTTCGGAGAATTATAACAACTCCATCCAACCAGATGTTGTTTCTTTTTCTCAACAGGGCTACGCCAAAGGAAAGACTTAGAGATGTTATCAAGTTTATTCAAGAAGCTCTGCGGTAATGCAATAACATTCATGGTGTGAATGGGGATCGAATAAAGAACTTCTTTAGTAAGAGTCAAACGACCTGCTAGACTCAAAAAACATCCCTTCCATCCAGATAATTTTGAAGAAATTCGTTCAATCACATCACCAAACGTGTCCTTATTAATTTGTTTATGAAGAATATGCATGTCAAGATACTCCTTGGTTTGCTTAATACAATTTTCTTGACTAATTAAATCCGCCAATGAGCTGCTCACATTGTCAGAAAATAAGATTTTTGACATTGCTAAACTTACACGCTGGCTAGAAGAATAACAAAACTGATCCAACACTATTTTAATCACTCGGATTAGTGATACAGAAGCCTCAACAAATAAAATCAAGTTATCCGCGAAACAAACATGAGAGAGTTCAAGCCCACCTCGTGATACGTGAATAGATTTCCATTCCTTACTTGCAACCGCCAAATTCACTAAATGACACAACCTCTCTAGGCAAAGGACAAAGAGATAAAGTGAGAGAGGATATACTTGTCTCAAACCTCTAGCAAGAGTAAACGGAGATGTCTTCTCCCCATTCCAAAGCAAAGACATATCCGATCCAAAAACACAATTCATAATCCAACTGATCCCGGTGTGTGGTAAACCCGAAGCACACAATGTGTCTTCAAGAAAATCCCAGCGAATCCTGTCATAGGCTTTCTCTAAATCCAATTTCAAGAGCATTCAACCCTTCTTGCCTTTCTTTTTGCGCATAGAGTGAACCACTTCTTGGACAATAATAATATTATTAGTACTCAAACGGCCCGATATGAAACTAGATTGCGTTAGACCAATAAGTTTGGGAATAACCTTTTTCAAACGCATAATCATAGTCTTAGTAATGATCATAAAAAGAATATTACACAAGCTAATAGGCCGAAATTGCATTATGCACTCAGGTTTCACAGCTTTAGCAATCAACACCAACAAAGCATCATTAGTACCTTTTGGTAACTTCTTAGATGCAAATAAATGTAGAACAAAATCAATCACTGAGGAGCCCACTATGTCCCAGCAATGTTGATAAAAGATCGGTTGAAACCCATCAAGTCCAAGAGCTTTGTATTTCCCATAGAGCGTACCGCAGCCTCAACATCGTCTCCCGTGAAAGGTCAATTCAGATCAGCGATACAACAGCTGATAACGAATCAAAACCAACGCTAGGCAGAGGCGAGACAACCGTTGGTTCATCCAATAACGAATATAGATTCTTATAGTAGCTCACAGCTAACTCTTTCACAATCATCGGATTGTCAACCTAGATCCCATCAACATTCTTAAGAAGTTCAATTTGGTTCCTTCTTTGGCGAATGATTGTCGAAGTATGAAACAACTTAGTGTTCTTGTCTCCCAACACAATCCATTTCTCTTTCGATTTTTGAAACCAAATAATCTCTTCTTGTTCCAAAACCACTTCAAGTGCTTTGCTCAACTCTTTCTCAAGTAAAATCAACTCAACAGAAGGATTTAACTCCAAACAGACTTGAGTATCTTTAATCTTATTAACGAGTTGACTCTTCCTCTTATTCACGTGTCCAAACACATCACGATTCCATTTTTTAAGTATCATCTAAAGTATTTCCAAGGCTACTGGAGTTGAAAGGTCCTTATTCCATGAATTAGTCAATAAATCACGGAAGCTCTCATGATGTAACCACACAGCCTCAAACCGAAAAGGCCGACGCTCAGGTTTACAGCTCATAGACGGACTCGGTTGAAGATAGAGGGCATGATCCGAAGCAAGCATCAGAAGATGAGACACCACAGCCTCTTGCTACTTCAATCTCGTGTGAGCACAACATAAAATACGATCCAATCGTTTAGCCACAAATGTACTCTCTTGATAACCTCTCTTCCAAGTGAATTGATGACCTTCGAAGCCCATATCAATCAACATAATCACTAATCCACCGTCCAAACTCAAGAGAATCACGAGAGAGACTACCATTATCACCAACTCTCTCATCAATTCTCAAAATTGTGTTAAAGTCATCCCCAATAATTAAGGGCTCAGTAACACGTGACACCAACTCATGTAACCGTCCCCAAAGGTTACTACGCCTATTTGCATATGGCGCAGCGTACACCACCACCACATGATGCACTTCACTACCATTCTTGATCATCGCATGAATAAATTGATCAGAAGACTCCAAAATACTCACATCCCCAATCGTAGATCTCCATAATAGCCATAACCCACCACTATGACCATTAGCATCCACACGGGTAACCTCATCAAAACCTAGATTTTGACAAATTCTAACAGCTCAATCTCCCGCATCATGTGTCTCAAATAATGCAAGTATATGTGATTCAAACTTCTTCAAATAATATCGAATAGCTCTTCAAAAATTAGGTTTATTAGCCCTCCTTCAATTCCATAAAAATAATAAAGATAAGAAGAAACTCCGGGGCGAGCCATCAAGCCTCCGACATAGCCGCTTCACCCTCCGGTACCGGAACACTAACCTTCAATGGAACTATTTGATCAGCAACTAACACTAAAGCAGAGGGAATGTCTACCATATCTGTAGTAAATTCCTCCACCACACCATTAGTAGCTACTAGCGGGCCATTCAGGGAAGGTGGAACAGAAACCATAGCTAGGGATGTATCTTCCATTGAAGGCTCCATAACCAAACTCTTCGATTTAGCAATAACATTCACTAAACCCTCTCCTTGAATATCACCAATTATTGGAACTGCCCAAGAGTGCCTATCCGAAAAAGACAAATCACTATCACTACAAGTCGGACCCAAAAACAAGCCTCTAGAGGGCTTAGAAGACTTGAATTTCAGTTTAGGTTTAAGGCTAGCATGGCATGGCCCAATGGATGAGCTAACACGAGGTCCACTTGTACGTTTCTCCTTAGCATGCGACTTAGAATCACTAATTCTATTCTTAACTGATAAATAAGGCTCCACCTGTCCCACTAAACTGTCAGACGATAACATGGTTTACGGACTGCGATTCTCCTTATCGAGTACCATTGCCTCTGAAGGCTTTACCGTAGGTTGCACTCCAGCACTAGAATCCAGGCTATCAAATATGTTCGTGATTAAAACTGATTGAAAAGCCTTCTCAAGAGGTATATCCTGTAATGAACGACGAGCATAAACATTCGCCTCATTAGCCGTGGAAGGTTTTGACTGAACCATTGAATTTTGCGGAAGACTAACAATATCCACAGATCGTTTCCCACCTCGACGAACAACCGTAAAACTGACATTAGGTTGCGATTGTGCCGATGGGAAAACTGGGATACTCGCAGCAGTACTCTGCGCCGGAACAAGAGCAACACTTGCAGTACATGCTGAAGAACAACGCTGCACTGTGTGTCCATAAATACCACAACGTGAGTAAATAGCGGGTAATCCTTCATATTCAACAAAAAAGCTGTCCTCATTCACTGATACCGTGCCCTTGAGGGGTTTACGCAGATTGACCTCCACACAAACTCGAGCAAATCCACCTCTTTCAAAGCTCAACGTCGTGAAATCCACTCGATCTGGTTTCCCAACGCCTTTAGGAATTACCAACAAGAGTGCACGGTGATACAAGTGGACTGGGATATTCAATAACCGAATCCAAACTGGAATAGTTGTAATATCATCACACATAGGGTTAAAACCTGGTTCCCAAGTTTGGACTAGAAGGTAACACCCAAACATCCTCCATGAACCACCAGATAAAGCCCCTAGGTATTCTTCCTCACTTTCAAAGCGAACCATAAAGAATGGCAAATCAATTACGTTCATCTCCCCTTTAGGTTTCCACAACTCCCGCAACTTCTAGGATATAGGTGCAAGCGGAACAAACCTACCCAAAACCTTCACCACCAAACATCGCTTCCATAAACCATTCATAGCATCAATCACCTCTTTATCAACTTTAATTAACGCCTCTTCATCCACACCATTCGGATACGTCACCTCGACATAATTATTGACGTCCTCATCATCAAGTACCATCTCCGGCGAGAGCAAACCACCCCCCTTCGTAGCTTTAACTTTCGATGCCCATGACCCAGAAGTGTCCGAAGGATCACGCAAGGGAGGGCCCTTCTCAAACGCATCCCCCATTGCCGCATCATCACCATCGTGGAACGGAACCCTAGTCGCACTCATAGCCCTAGTTTTTTTTTCCAATCTTTGTTAATTCAATTTTATTACAATGGTGTTTGTACAAAAGAATGTGGAATATTGTTGTCAATTGTGTTATTTTTTTTTTTTAAATGGAATATAATTTTCTAAAAAGGGAAAGATATTGCTAAAAATGCCTATAACCAATAACGGAGACGTGTGAATCGATGAGTGATGTTTTCGTATTACAATTTCAATCTTCCATCTAGAGAACATTATAAACCATCGTAGTGGCTAAGTCATGCAATTCCCAATCTTCGATTGGAGCATCGGCTCTATATATACCTCAATATAAACACACATTTATTGGAAAACAAAATTATAATAACAATGTAAAATTAAAATTATAGAAATTATGTAAAAATGGACGTTAGTGGGTAAATTAGTTCTCACAAAAGCTTCTTCCTTCTTTCATTAGTTACTTTGAACAATAGTTTGCAATAAAAAGCCTTTTATATTAGTTAACCCAAAGTACATTGTAAGGCCCAAGTACATTAGCCCTCCGGCCCAAAACAAAAATTCCGATTAATAAATATTCAGAAATAAATATATATTGTAGTGATCGAAATTAGAAGAGCCCACAAGTGCTGAATTCAGCGTACTCGAGCACTGAGTGAGAAATCAAAATGGATTCATCACTCACTCAACGAATTGCGAAACTAAGTAATATTTAATTCGCCGACAAAAAATTTCAGATCTCCCAAAATTCTTAATTCTTTTATTATAAACCCTTAGATTTGCATCTGATCTGGTTTCGACGAAGCGAAGCTCAAGCTTAAGCTTAAGCTATGGGTCACTTGAATCTACCTGCGTCGAAGCGTAATCCTCGTCAATGGCGTCTCCTCGACATCGTAACCGCTACGTTTTTTGGTATTGTTCTTCTCTTCTTCGTCCTTCTATTTACTCCTCTTGGCGACTCCATGGCCGCTTCTGGTCGCCAAACGCTGCTTCTTTCGACGGCGTCAGATCCGAGGCAACGGCAACGATTGGTGACTTTGGTTGAGGCTGGTCAGTATTTGCAGCCGATTGAGTATTGTACCAACGAAGCTGTTGATCATATGCCTTGCGAGGATCCTAGAAGGAATAGCCAGCTTAGTAGAGAAATGAATTTCTATCGGGAGAGACATTGCCCCTTGCCTGAAGAGACTCCTCTCTGTTTGATTCCTCCGCCTTCTGGATATAAAATTCCTGTTCCGTGGCCTGAGAGCCTGCACAAGGTGATTTTCTTTTTCTTTAGGTTACATTTCAGGAGTGTGTAAGCGGATCAATGCCTACTAGTGAATTTAGATTCGAATTTCTGCTAAGCTTGAAGCAGTTATAATACGGCCTTGTTCTCTAGAAAGTGCTATGAGCTAGTTTGAGTTCTGGGTGATGTTTTTGTTTTGCATCGCTAGAAAAACATGTCTTTTGGGGTGTTTTAACTGCTGGGCGTTTAAACTTGCAGATTTGGCATGCAAACATGCCTTATAACAAAATTGCTGACCGTAAAGGTCATCAAGGATGGATGAAAAGGGAGGGTGAATACTTCACTTTTCCAGGTGGTGGCACGATGTTTCCTGGCGGTGCAGGTCAATACATTGAAAAACTGGCTCAGTATATTCCTCTTAATGGTGGAACTCTGAGAACTGCCCTTGACATGGGATGCGGGGTATGTATCATCATCATCGTCAGTCTATATCTGTTTCACGTTTTGCTCTGTATTGTTACAATTGCTACTGCAAACCTTTTTAGGTAGCAAGTTTTGGAGGCACTCTACTATCTCAAGGCATTCTAGCTCTCTCCTTTGCTCCAAGAGATTCACATAAATCGCAAATTCAATTCGCTTTGGAAAGAGGAGTGCCTGCATTTGTTGCCATGCTTGGCACTCGTAGACTCCCCTTTCCTGCCTACTCCTTTGACCTGATGCATTGTTCCCGATGCTTGATTCCTTTTACGGCTTACAGTGAGTCCCTTGGTTTATATAACTTTTCTTGTCTTATGTGTTGCCATTTGTAGCAGCAATTATTTATTGTGTTTGGCGATTTGTCTGCAGATGCAACTTACTTCATCGAAGTAGATAGGTTATTGCGCCCTGGAGGGTATCTTGTAATATCTGGCCCACCTGTACAGTGGCCTAAACAAGACAAACAATGGGCTGATCTTCAAGCGGTGGCTAGAGCTTTGTGCTATGAACTAATTGCGGTTGATGGAAACACTGTCATCTGGAAGAAGCCTGTTGGAGATTCATGTCTACCCAGCCAGAATGAGTTTGGGCTTGAGTTGTGTGATGAGTCTGTTTCCCCAAGTGATGCATGGTGAGCTCTTCTTGTCATATAATTTGTGGAGAAATTTTACCTATAAATAAATTCATGTAAAAGACGAAACTGGAGTCTTAGTTATTTCTCCTTGTTTTAGGTATTATAAATTGAAAAGATGTGTTACGAGGCCATCGTCCGTCAAAGGAGAATTTGCTTTGGGAACAATTTCCAAGTGGCCGGAAAGGCTTACTAAAGTTCCATCTAGGGCCATTGTCATGAAAAACGGGATGGATGTGTTTGAAGCAGATGCAAGGCGGTGGGCAAGACGAGTTGCTTACTACAGAGATTCTCTGAACTTGGAGCTGAAATCTCCAGCTGTCCGCAATGTTATGGACATGAATGCATTCTTTGGAGGCTTTGCCGCAGCCCTTGCATCTGATGTGTGGGTGATGAATGTCATTCCAGCTCGGAAACCATTAACTCTTGACGTGATTTATGACAGGGGTCTCATCGGTGTTTACCATGATTGGTTAGTCATTTTTGTTGTTTATATATTTGATCACATCAAAAGGCTTAGTTATGTTATCTCTCTTGCTCTGTGTCTTAGCAGTCGAAGATCCAACTATGTTCACAATAGAGTTAAACCATATTCTACTGGTTTTTGCAGGTGTGAACCCTTTTCGACATATCCTCGCACATATGATTTCATCCACGTATCAGGAATTGAATCACTGATAAAACGATCAGACACAAGAAAATCAAGGTATAGCTATCATAATACCACTCTTGATTGCTAACATGGCTCTCTGTATTATCCACTTTGCCTAAACTGAATTGTGTAATATGCATACAGATGTAGTCTGGTCGACCTAATGGTGGAGATGGACAGAATATTGCGTCCGGAAGGAACTGTTGTGATCCGAGACTCTCCTGAGGTGCTAGACAAAGTCGCACGAATGGCTCATGCCGTAAGATGGTCTTCTTCCATACACGAGAAAGAACCTGAATCCCATGGAAGAGAGAAGATCCTTATCGCAACCAAATCTCTCTGGAAATTGCCATCAAGCTCGCACTGAAGAAGACACACAAGAAAAAAAAAGTAAAAAAAGAAAGTAGAAGACGAAGGAAGAAGCTCTTCTCAAGTCTTGTAGGTACTGTCACTTTCTTTCCCGCTCCCATCTGTCCGTCCATAAGACATGATCTTGATGATATACTTTTCTTTGTTTCTTTTTTGTGTTCGTGACATTGCTTCTAAATGTAACACAATCGTATAAAGTCTTGATATTGTTAATTCTTGATCACACGTGGTTGTGTCAGTGATTTAAATGCGGGGTCTACCTTTTAGAAGCAACTTGTGACCTACATGAGTAAAGTATGCATGTGACTCTGCTTATATGTAGTTTTTGTACTAGAGACCATGTATTCGGTGCACGTCCTAGTTACTTACTTATGTATTGAAAATCCCAACTTTCTGACAATTCGTATGATTGATTCAATGTTTTTGTAACCAAAGAAAATAGTTGTAGTTTTATTGATATTTAGGTGAGAAACAGACACAATAGAAGACTTGTTTTTATAAGTACTTGACTTCAGGTGAGGAGACATTTTGGTAAAAACCTAAGAGAGAAAGAAGGCTCCAATTGGTAGAGTAGAGGACATTAATGCAACAACAAAGGTTTGGTCTTCGTCCTCTTTGAAACCAATATTTGCTGTCTCAGTTAATGTTCTTATGCTGTAACGTCCAATACCATCTGCTTTTCTTTTTTGTATGTGTGAACGTGACATGGTCAATAGAGGCTTGAAATTAGAATTGATGCGACTCTTGATGGATAAAACAAGTCAGTTCTTTGTGGCTTCATCTTAGAAGTCCATTCTCATTAAATAGAAATCCTTTATACCACACATTGTCTGTACACCAAATCAGTTTTAATAAAATATGTTATACCCATTTTACCCTTCTCTTCCATTTTCAGTTTTTAATAATAATAAAAAAATTATAGAAAGTTAAGAAAAGAACCGATATTAGATTTGGGGCTTTTCCCGGATCTGACGTGCTCCGACGCTGCTAATATCACCGCTGCTACAGAAACCACCTCCATCGAAACTCTTTATTTACATCACATTATTGCTCTGCATCTCTATCTCCTTTCTCATGAAGTGTTATTTTAGTAAAATTGAATTTTGATTTGTGAATTGATTATTTTGATAGCTTATTTGGTTGAATGTAATTCAATCTGGGTCAATTAGAATTTGAAATTGGTAACAATTTCGATTCATAGGCTTAATTATAATGCATTGTAGATTAGAACCTGAGTCCATTTGTTTCCAGGTGATTTCGTGATAGTATAACTGGGTAAAACTAGTTCTAGTATTACTTAACTGATTGAGTTTATTGTTTTGGTAGAATACAATGAGCGACGATGTCGTCATATGGTTTAAATGCAAAGGTCGCTCCAAATGTCTAATGATGCAGCATGCACTAGAGGAAGAAATGAGTATTTGTGATATTATTTGTATGACTTTGTAAAACTGGTCCTGATTTATGCAAGTTTTTATGTTAAACTGTTATGCAATATTATATGTCTTATATATGAGTAATATGTATGTGATATAAGGTATGTATAATACTATATGTGTATGTAATATATATGTGTATAGAATTAATGTGTGAAACATATGAAAAAATAAAAATAATCAAAAATAAAAAAATTGGACAGAGAATACATAAATTTAAGTTTGGAAATTGGTAAACATAATGTAATTCTTGTATAATATTATATATTTAGACCAAAATTAAAATAATTTTATATATTAAGGTGTAATGTAACAATCAACACACTATAATACTTATACTTTTAAGGTTATTTTTAAAATAATAAGCAACTTAAGAATTTGAAATTACGTAAATCTATGTTTAAAGAATTTTAATACATTAAACACTTATAATCATAGGATAATATACTGTAATCAATTGTACAACTAAAAATAAATTTTTTGAGGATACGTAATACTAATTTTAATGTAAATCATTAAAAGTATAACTCTTTGGAAAATTTGTATAACTATTCGCTCCGTATAACTATGTTACAATTTGGTGGAAATCAAATTTTTATTTCAGTGGCAAAAAATTCATTTGAGCGCCAACAACTATTTTTACAATTTTTTTTTCTTTATGAACCAACAAAATTTTCTCTCTCTTTCTCTCTATATGTTGTCTTGATGATTTTCTCACTCTTTTCTCATTCCTATCCGACAATTTCTCCATAAAATCGATTTTCATTGTTGGTTTTTGATAAGAATTTCGATTTAGGTTAGGGTTTCGTTTTTTATTTTGATTTAGGTTATTAATTTTGATTTGGTTATGAATTTCGATTTAGGGTTTTGATTTTGTTTTCAATTTGTTTTTAAATTTGGTATATAAATTTTGATTTATTATAGATTAGAACACAAAACAATTCAATTTGAGGTGATTTCGCGATAGGATAATTGGGTAAAAATTTGGTATATGAATTTTGATTTATCATAGATTATAACACAAAAAGATTCAATTTGAGGTGATTTCGCGATAAGATAACTGTGTAAAACTAATATTAGTATTACTATACATATTGAGTTATTTTTTGTATTGTTTTGGAAAAATACAATGAGCAACAATGTGAGCGTACATTTTAAATGTCAAAATCGCATGAATAATGTAATGTTAAAGACATCAGAGGAAGACATCAAAAGAGGACATCAAAGAAATGTTGTTAGAATTAACATAATCACTACTATCATCTACCAATTTTAGGAATTCAAATACATAAAACCAACAATTCAAATACATAAAACCAATAATTCAAACACATAAGATCAACAATTCAAACAACCATCATAAAACAAAGATATAATCTTCTTCCTTTGCTTCTAGATCTTGATTTTCTTCTTATAATACTTATTGGTCTCGATTTTCTTCTTGTATCTCTTGTACAATACATTCTGAAAAATAGAAACAAAATATTTTACAAATTCAGTAATTTCACCTAGTTATACGAAGTTTTACGAACCCAAAATTTGTTTACCTAAGTTATCCTAATTCGAAATCGAATCCAATAACTTACCGTTTGATATAATCCTACATGGAATCTAATTCCAATTATAATTAACAACAACAACAACTAGTCCAAAATCGAATCAAATTCTAATTTCAATTAACCACAAGAGCAACTACCTAATTCTACAAACTATCCAATTTTGAATCCCTACCACTGAGTCGATGGCTCTGTCGTTGCTCATGGTTCGGAGTTGAGGCTCTCTTTCTCCTCCTGATTTCTCATAGAGAAACGAAAACGGTTGAAGATTCGCGAGGGAGATGAAGAAGAAACGCAGTGGGGACCGAGAGCTTTGAAATATGTTAAACAATTGAGAGGATTAGGGATTTATATTTGTTTTTGCAACAAGACCTGAGACTTCAACTGGATCGTATGGGTGAATGGTTTATCCGGGTTTTTGACCATGTAATTTCTGTGATTCATTATGGACAACGCGATAATTCATACCCTTATTTATTTATTTTTAATTTCAATTATTATTCTAATAATTAAGTGGTGTTGTGAGATTCTCTTTTCTTAAAACGGACACCATAAATAAAAACTCAGTTCTTTGGGTTTGCTTCTTTTGCTCAATAATGTTTTATATGTACAATCCTGATATATGTTGTTTTGTTACCAATATAAAAGTTCATTTTCATATTCAAACCACATGGACATGGTCAAGAGTCTAAGGCTTTCAAAATGTAGAATTTGGATCCAACAATTCTGCAAAATTTGAAGTTGTATGGTTTATGGGAATTACTAAATTGAACCCAACAATGAAAATGACGTTCTTTTGTATCATTAAACAGGTAAATGAATATTTCTCTTTACTTACAACCTTTTATTCACCAAACTAATAAGAGAAATCAGATGACTTAACATTTAGGGATGTGTGAATTGATTACCTCTTTTCATATTTTAGTTTTGAAAAGAAAATTAAATATGATGTTTAAAAGAATGGAAGAAAAGGTCAAAGGCAGAGACCTGAAGTGATAGATCGAAGAAGTTGACTGCTTCCTGGTCGGTTATTCTGTCGAACTGACATTTTCATGTGCTCTTAACCGAACCAAACTTATATGATTCACCTTTTTCAAAAAATTTCTCCTCCATGAATTTGTTTTATTATTTTATGATATTCGGTTCCATTAATTCTTAATTTGTAGCTATTGTCCGAGTAAAATTTGATTTTGGTAGTTGCGTAATCTCTATAATAAAAAGTTTAAAACTTTATATTAATCGGTTTCTATCAATAGTATACTGTAACTAACAAGAACACCAATCTCAGTTGTTGTGTTTTGACCCAACATGATTTTGTTTATAGATGTAAACTCTTATGTACTTGGCAGATATTTTGTATATCCAAAACGAAACACATGGACATCGTTTTGTCAAAGTTAGTAAATACTAGAAACTTCAACGAAATGATTTGGCCAGTACTTACGAGGGGCTACTACAATGAGACGCAATATGATCATATCCAATGAAAGCATTTATTACATGTTTAATTACAATTTCTTGAATGGATCTTCCTCCTTACCAATTAGAACCATGTAGAAAGTAGACAAATTACATACACACTATATTTTGTAATAGTTTACCTAAATATTGGAAAAGTGTAATTTGATTCAAAAAAATTGGTTAAATGTTTTTGTTAGCATCTCTTTTTATCATAATTTGATTCCAAAAAATCATAAGGTTTTTTTTATTAAAGATCGACAAGGCGCGATCCATATTATATTGTAAAGCTTATTCCTTAATATTTTTTTAATCTACCAACTATGGTGGGAATAAATCGAACTTCTGATGTCAAAATCATTACATGGATCATCTTAACCACCAAATTGAGAAGAGACTCGATCGTATAGTTTGAGTTACTAAGTTACGGATCAAGTTCTTTTTGGTTATAATTGTTGAATTTTTTTGACCTAAATACCATTTCCTCAATTAGAAGAGTGTCTCAAATGGAATAAATAAATTATATGTGCATGCTCTACAAGAAAGTTACATTTAATTAGTGCTAAATTATCTCCATAATAATCAATCTAATAATTGAATTAATTAAATTTTGCGAATCATCCCAACATTTAGGGCATACAATGAAGCTCAATAATGGAGGTAAGAAAGAGTAATTATGGAATGTCTTTTTGATTGACACAAGCTCACTTCTTCATGTCGTTACTCTATAATATTTAGATTCTTTCACAACTTAAAGAAAAATCCTATAGACTATTTGATCATAATCTAGGAGTATAAATATATATTAATGCATGTCAATAATGTAATATAAAAAACTATGGTAAAAGGCTTTGGTAGACAATAGTCTTTACTATAATTCAGTTTAATTATTAAAAATTATTATATTATTAAGCCGCGAGTAGGAAAAAGCGCGAGTATAGAAGAAAGAAAAGCGCGTGGGATATGAATAAGTAAAAAGTCAACCGACTTCTTCTTCTTATGGTAAGAGAGTCTCTCGTGCATTTGTAAGGTTTTCAAGAGTCCACATCTCTCTCTCATCCTTAACGTTTTTCTCGCCTTTTTACATCATTTTTCCATTCAATTAAATTGTTTTCCTTTAATATAAAATTTAGTTAAATAATTAAATATCAATCTTTCCCACTAAAATTTGATTTTAAAACAATTTAATTAAGTATTTTTAACTCAATGATTTATTATTCAATGTATTAAATTTTGATTTAAGTCTACGTGATAAAGTTTAGAGTTTATAAATTAAATTTTATTGTGTCTAATCATTTATTCATTTTAAATAATTGAAACATAACTAGGGTTTATGGGAGTGAGAGCATTTCAAAATATGGTTTGCCATTGGCTTGATTCTTTTTAGAATATTTCTGTTTTAAAAAGATAATACTTACAAATATGACTTTGTTATCGAATGTATTAATTTGGAAAAGATTAGTACTTAAATTGGATTTAAAATCATATCTAACAGATTTAACTTTAATCCAGATTTGGTTGAAGTTTCACCTTTCTATATCAAAAGAATTAATTTGAAGAATTTAGTTTCATATATAAAGACAATATTTTTTTTGTGTGTATAATTAAAATAAAGTCAAGTCAGTTTTTGGATACTTTTGTTTTGTCTTATGGATTTGAATTAGATTTAATAGATTCACTTTATTAAAATAGAAAACTTTAAAATTAAAAAATTGTCAAAATGCATTAATAAAATAATTCACAGAAAGTTAAATCGATGAAAACAAAATCTAAAAAGCCATGAGACCGTCCCTGTCATTGTCTTTAAATATTAAAATAAAAAATAAAAAATAAAAAATAAAAAATAAAAAAAGAGAGTCAATATCAACATGCAAGTGTGAAAAGAGAGAGAAAGTGTCTCTTCTTCTTCTTCTTCTTCTTCTTCAGTTACCTCAAAACTAGGGTTTTCCATCTTCCTCTTCTCCATCACTCTCTGAAAGACAATAAGCGAAAGAAAGAGAGACAGAAACACACACAAAAAAACCATTAGTTCTTTAGAGAGAGAGAGAGACTGAGAACGAAGAGTCACATGAGAAAGATTTGGGCTTTCGTTCTCTTTCTCTCTCCTCCATTTCAGTAATAATATTTCTGGGTTTCTTCTTCTTTGATTCTTCAGTTCTCGATCCGTGAAAAGTCTCGATCTTTACTCACTTAATTCTCTGTGTATTTGTCAGATTAAAATATCTGTTTTATTTCACCATATTTGTTCTTAATGAACTTCGGTAGTCTTTTCGATAATAATACAACCGGTAATGGTCAAACCGGAGCAAGAATCCTCGCCGGTTTAAGTTATGGTAACCACACCGCTTCAACCAACGTTTTACCCGGTGGTTCAATGGCTCAAGCCGCAGCGGCGGCGACTCTCTTCTCTCCTCCTTTAACGAAGTCTGTTTACTCTTCTTCAGGCCTTTCTCTAGCCCTCGTACGACGTCGTTTCAACTTCCAACTATGTTTTTACTTTTATTTATATAAGAAGAAGAAAAAACCCTTATTTATTTATTTTGGGATAGGAACAACCGGAGAGAGGAACAAACCGTGGAGAAGCTTCGATGAGGATAGGAGGCGATAATTTCGATGGAAGTGTTAATAGAAGAAGCCGAGAAGAAGAAAGCAGATCTGGTAGTGATAACGTTGAAGGGATCTCTGGTGAAGATCAAGATGCTGCTGATAAACCTCCTAGGAAAAAACGTTATCACCGACACACTCCTCAACAAATCCAAGAGCTTGAATCGTAATTAGCCCTAATTAATCTCTCTCTCTTTGATTCTATTTGATATTATCATCTCTGAGTTTTTTCTTTTGTTTTTGGTTGAGTTTCAGTATGTTCAAAGAGTGTCCACATCCAGATGAGAAACAACGCCTGGAACTAAGTAAAAGACTTTGTTTGGAGACAAGACAAGTCAAGTTTTGGTTCCAGAATCGTCGAACTCAGATGAAGGTACTTTTGTTCGAAGTCATCACATCTTTAATCTTAAAAACTAATGAAGATTGTTTTGTAATGAAATCTTGTTATGTGACAGACTCAATTAGAGAGGCATGAGAATGCATTATTGAGACAAGAGAACGATAAGTTAAGAGCTGAGAACATGTCGATTCGTGAAGCAATGAGGAATCCAATGTGTACTAATTGTGGTGGACCTGCAATGCTTGGAGATGTCTCTCTTGAAGAACACCATCTTCGTATTGAAAACGCTCGTTTAAAAGATGAGCTTGATCGTGTTTGTAATCTCACCGGTAAATTCCTCGGTCACCATCATCACCACAACCATTACAACTCCTCTCTCGAGCTCGCTGTTGGTTCTAACAATGGTGGAAATTTCGCTTTCCCTCCTGATTTCGGTGGTGGTGTCGGTTGCTTACCTCCGCCGCAACCGACTGGAATCAACGGGATTGATCAGAAGTCAGTTTTGTTGGAGTTAGCTTTAACAGCCATGGATGAGTTAGTGAAGCTTGCTCATAGTGAAGAACCGTTATGGGTTAAAAGCTTGGACGGTGAGAGAGATGAGCTTAACCAAGACGAATACATGAGAACATTTTCGTCAACTAAACCAACCGGTTTAGCAACCGAAGCTTCTAGAACCTCCGGTATGGTCATTATCAATAGCTTAGCCCTCGTCGAAACCTTAATGGACTCGGTAAGTTCTCAATTTCTTTTTTAATAATAATAATTACTAAATAAATATTTTTTTTTTCTTTTTCTTGTTTTCTGAATTATATATATATATATTTTAACAGAATCGGTGGATAGAGATGTTTCCGTGTAACGTCGCAAGAGCCACAACCACTGACGTAATCTCCGGCGGAATGGCCGGAACAATAAACGGTGCACTTCAATTGGTAAGAACCGGTTTAATCTCTAAATCACTCATATTACGGTTTAATAATTGGTATATATTATACTAAACCGGTTTAATCAGATGAATGCGGAGCTACAAGTATTGTCTCCGTTGGTTCCGGTTCGCAACGTCAATTTTCTCCGGTTCTGTAAACAGCACGCGGAGGGAGTGTGGGCGGTGGTTGATGTATCAATTGATCCTCGGGAAAACTCCGGTGGATCTCCGGCCATTATCCGGCGATTACCATCAGGCTGTGTTGTGCAAGATATGTCCAATGGATATTCTAAGGTAAAAACTCTTTTGACCCAAATTAATTAACCGTTACATGGCAGTATAATAATACTTAAACCACACAAACATATTGGAATCTTTTGTATAAAAATGTTTATAATTGGTTTTTGAAAAATTCGATAAAAATGAAGAAAATTAGGATCTCTAGGTTTTTAATTGGGTGATGGCTAGACGAAGAAGCTCAAGCATCAATGATTCTTGTTTTTTAGCCATTACTCGCTGCACCCACTTCACTGTCACTCTCCATTTTTAAGCTCTCCAAATTCTTTTTATTTTCCTAAATTTTTAATATGATTTTACACTTCTCAAATGTTTATATAATTAAATATGATTTTATGTCAGAATAGAAAAGAAAAAATATAATTAAAAAGGGTTTTTCGTCCTCGAATTTTGATCCACGAAGCTTCCGAGATTGCTGAAATTTTATGGATCCGGATGCTTCTCTTTTCTCTGTCGGGTTCTCTGGATTAGATTTGAAGTTTTCGACAACTGGGTCTGTCTCCAAAAATTGAAATTCCCACTTAATTTAAGTTATTTTATTTGACCCATTATTCGATGAAGCATCTGTCCAAAATTTGGAAAGAACACATTAATTTCATATGCATGTATGGAAAAAAGCTTCTAATCATCGTTTTAATAAATCAACCTTTTCATGTTTCTCTTCCAATCTTCTATGCTGCCTCGTATTTTTCAATTGTCCTATTATCATCAATTTTATCCTATTATCTTCCACTAAATATAATTAGTTTTGGTTTAAATTATGTTTGTATATATAATTATGTTAATTAATTAGGGTTTGGTTTCCGTTTTGGTGTAGGTGACGTGGGTGGAGCATGCAGAATACGACGAGAACCAAATCCATCAGCTGTACCGGCCATTGGTTCGGTCAGGGCTTGGTTTTGGTTCGCAAAGATGGTTAGCTACACTTCAGAGAGAGTGTGAATGTCTCGACCTCCTCATGTCCTCCAATGTTACATCTCACGATAGTACACGTTCGTTACTGTTTCTTAGAACTCAGTACTTGTCAATATATTTAATCTTAATTTTCTCAACTTTTAACGAGTTTTATGATACTGAAAATTACAGCAATAACGCCTGGTTGTCGGAAAAGCATGTTGAAGTTAGCTCGACGTATGACGTTTAACTTCTGCTCGGGAATTACTGCACCGTCGGTCCATAGTTGGAGTAAACTCACTGTCGGAAATGTGGACCCGGATGTTCGGGTTATGACCCGTAAGAGTGTGGATGATCCAGGAGAGCCTCCGGGGATTGTTCTGAGTGCTTCGACGTCTGTTTGGCTTCCGGCTTCACCACAACGTCTGTTTGATTTCTTGAGAAATGAACGGATGAGATGTGAATGGGATATTCTATCCAACGGTGGTCCCATGCAAGAGATGGCCCACATTGCTAAAGGTCATGATCAAGCCAACTCCGTTTCTCTGCTCCGCTCCAACGTAAGTTTTCCATAACTAACCTTACTTGACCGGTTTGTTGATCTTAATTCTGTTAAACCGGTCCGGTACAGCTAATATAGAGTGTGTGTATCAGTGTATGTGATTGGTTTGGTATGTGTGGGAAAGATAGATTGGGTGATTGTGACGCTTTTGTCCCTTGGAGTGATGGTAGTATTACGGACAAAAGAGTAGATTGGAAAAGGACAATTTAGGAATTTGGGTGGTATCAAAGTATGACACTATAATTCTTTTTTTTTAAATATATAATATTTTCCTTTATTCAGGACTAGAAAACAGAAAGTGTGTCAGAGCTTTTGTAAGGGTTTCAAAAGTCAAAATTAATAGGACAGTTTCGACCTTTGCTATTCTTTTTTTTTGACTTTTCACTTCTTTGGTTTATCTGAAAAGTTATTTTGACTTGTTTCACCTTGAAGCGTTACTGTTTTTGTCAGAGTGGTAGTTTTGTAAATTAATACAGTTTTTGGGTTTGATTTAACTGTACATACAGGCAATGAACTCGAATCAGAGCAGTATGTTAATTCTTCAAGAGACATGCATAGACGCATCTGGAGCGCTTGTAGTCTACGCGCCTGTAGACATTCCCGCCATGCATGTTGTTATGTCTGGTGGTGATTCATCCTGTGTGGCTCTCCTCCCTTCTGGATTTGCTGTTCTTCCTGACGGAGGCATTGACGGTGGTGACGGTGAAGAGAGACCCGTTGGTGGTGGGTCCCTCTTGACGGTAGCATTTCAAATCCTTGTTAACAATCTCCCAACGGCAAAACTCACGGTTGAGTCAGTTGAAACTGTTAACAACTTAATATCATGCACTGTTCAGAAGATTCGAGCCGCTTTGCGATGTGAAAGCTAAACCTTCAAGAAAACATCGTTGGTTCTTTCGTGTGTTTCTTGTTTTTCCTTTGTGTGGACGACTTTTGTACTTTTAAGAGGGGGTGTCGAGTCAAGAACGAACCACGCGAGTGGCGAAATCCAACTCCTTTGTCACCGTGATTAGACCAAATTGCTTTGGTCCGGTCACTGTGGAGGAGTTGGTGGTTCGGGTATTGACTGGGGTTGGAAACCCCCTTATCCTTTGTTTTTTTTGAATGAGTATTAAATTATAATTATTATATGTAATGTAATTCTCATGTACTAGCGAGTGAGCTACACTCGCTGTGTGTGTTGTGGGTACAAAAACGCCAACTCTGGGGGATGTTTCTGATGTGGTTGGAGTTTGGATGGATCTGTTTCGATTCAAGTTAATTTATTAGAGAAAAAAAAAGAAGCTGTCTCGTCGTCATAGTGGAGCATTAAATGTAAATTGCAGGCATTGGCCACTTTCATTTAATGCAATCCGTGGCTCCTTCCTTTACGTCTTCCGCCATTTTCGTTGTCATTCTATTGACAGACTGGTTCCAGTTACCATAACAAACAGCTCCTACTATCGTGGGCCTTATTTTTAAGCCCATATTTATTGGGCCATCCATTATTTAAACTTGGGCCATTTTTATCTATTGGGCTATATTATTATTTCCTTCTTTCTTTTTTACCAAGGCTTTCGGTTCGGATATACAAAATGAAGCCCACAGTGTATCAATTTTATCGATTTGATGAAAAAAGAACTAAAATATATATTTATTTTATATTTTTATTAATCGAATACTTTAAGTTATGATCTATTCAAACTATATATAGTGTTAGAGCGCCTGTATAGATTTTCTTACAAATGCTAGGATGATGAAATTTAGAGTGGAGTTAATTCGTTTAAATTGTGAAGATATTATTATTAATTTTTAGTATAAAAATGCTATATCTGTAAATAGTAAGAAAAAATAAAGAAAAGGAAAAGAAAAGAGGGAAGTGGTCAAAGTTGGTCAAATGAGAGACTTGCGCATATTCCGCGTGCCTAGATGCAATCATTCAATTCAATTCAATTCAATTCAATTGAGGAATACCATTACCACCCATCTTACTTGCTTATCCCGGATCCGTAAATTAACACACCATCCAGGGGTAATTTGGGAAATTCATGTTCTCAAAATCAGGCGGATTCATCCTAACCCGTCGGATGAGTTGCTTCGATGAATCAACGGTGAGGAGTCAAGGTTTGACCAAAGAGTACAGAGATAGAGAACGAGGCTGGCATGATTGGCTTTCGCCACAAAAGAGAGAGAAGAGAGCAAAGATTCCCACCTGGTTGGGTCGTCTAGAGATAGAGAGAAAGCGAAGCTCGAAGAAGAAGAAGAAGAAGAAGATCGACGGATTCTTTCTTTCCCGATTTTTCGCTGTAGAAGAATCGCTGAGTTTTGTATAGTTGCTCCTCAGGTGTAGCAGGATGCAAATTTGAATATCTGAATCTTCTTTTCGCTTTCCTCTCTCCACATGAAGCTGTGGTGAAGCTTTCTCGGAGATTTAGGGTTTCTGAATTCGTCCTGATTTGGTTGGTGACGAAGCGAAGATGAACGTGATGCGTCGTCTCAAGAGCATTGCTTCGGGTCGGACCTCGATTTCTTCGGATCCTGTAAGTAGGCATTTGGTTTTCTCCTTTGAAGTTCACAGATTTATAAATTCTGATTTCATAATAATGTCTTTCCTCTCATTTACAGTATGTTACAAGTCAAATTGTGTTTACGAGGCTTTGAGATCTTAGTTTAGATATCCCACTAGTGTTGGTCCAGAGTAGATAGATGCATTTGTTTTCCTTACGACTTGATGATATCTCCTCAGTCCAGATTTTCCATTAGATGTGGATGATTAGTGTGCTCTTAATTGTTGATATTATATCACATATGTTGACCTGACGTATTTCATGTTTTGGTGTTTGTTTCTGATTTTTTTTTTAGGGTGGGGACTATGGGCTGAAGAGAGCCAAGCTGGATCAAGAGAACGAAATCTTGTGTGCTGATCCAATGCAGGTTGACCAAAATAGTGCTTGTTTTGAGATGAAAGCAGACATTTTTTCACAAGATAGTGTTGCTGGAACGTCAAATGTGGCTGCAGTATCAGATAAACCCGTGGATGATCAGCTACCGGAAGCAATGATCGAAATGAGGATTAGAGACGAGCGAAATGCCAACCGTGAGGAGAAGGTGATTTGCTTTGTCAAATTTTTATTATCTTGTTTCTGATTCTATAGCATCCTGATCCTCATTAGCTGTTGATAACATCTCCATTGGTTTGTGCAGGATATGGAAACAACTGTTGTGAATGGTAATGGGACCGAAACCGGACAAGTTATTACAACAACAGTCGGGGGTAGAGATGGAAAGCCAAAACAGGTGATTCAAACTATTTTTGCTGATTGTCATTGTGTTTGAGAAAAACTCTTTATTATGATACTCATTTCTTCTATGAAAACATGGTTTTTTCTTCACTTCTATCTCCTTAGTACATTCAGTTGGATGTATGCTTACTTGATTTTTCATTACTTGTTTCAGACAATTTCATACATGGCGCAGCGAGTGGTTGGAACCGGTTCATTCGGAGTTGTGTTCCAGGTAGGTGGAAATTCGTAGCAGAAACAAAACTTAATTTTCATTTTTTTCGTTTCCAGAATTTAACCTGCGTTCTGATTTTTGGATAGGCCAAGTGCCTGGAAACTGGTGAACAAGTTGCAATTAAGAAGGTTCTGCAGGATAAAAGATACAAGAACAGAGAACTTCAGATAATGCGCTTACAAGACCATCCCAACGTTGTGCGACTGAGGCACTCTTTCTTTTCAACAACAGACAAGGATGAGCTGTATCTCAACCTTGTCCTTGAATATGTCCCCGAAACTGTATACAGAGCATCAAAGCATTACACCAAAATGAATCAACATATGCCAATTATCTTTGTCCAGCTCTACACTTATCAGGTGAGTACTATAAGCTTTCCATTCAATTGTGTCTACTAATATTTGTATCATAAAGTTTTAGGTAGATGGAAACTTTATAATATGTTGTCTTGTCCTTTCTGTTGCTTTGTTATATATCAGATTTGCCGTGCGCTTAATTATTTACATCGCGTGGTTGGGGTGTGTCACCGTGATATCAAGCCACAAAATCTACTGGTATAGTGTGAATATTTCCTGCTTAAACGTCAAGCCAAATGAAAGTATATACATTGATTCTCTTATGATGTGCCTTTAATAGGTCAATCCCCAAACTCATCAAATAAAAATTTGCGATTTTGGAAGCGCAAAGATGTTGGTATGTTAATTTCTATTTGTTAAAGTGTTCTATAAGATGGTTTATCATTTGGAAAATGATGGCTTACATTTTTGTGTGTCTTCAGGTGCCAGGTGAACCTAACATATCCTATATATGCTCCCGGTATTACAGGGCCCCAGAACTTATATTTGGGGCGACAGAATATACCAATGCCATTGACATGTGGTCCGGCGGTTGTGTTATGGCAGAACTTTTACTAGGCCAAGTGAGTATTATACATTGTGAAGTTTAGGTTGTGGTGAATTGTTTTTCAATTTATTTTTGATTGGTTATTTACATTGCGGCCTCGAAATAACATCTAATCCGGTTTGAACTGTTGGTATTCTGACTGTAGCCACTGTTTCCTGGGGATAGTGGCATTGATCAGCTGGTGGAGATTATCAAGGTAAATACAATGATCCCTCGTGTTCCCTTCCCTTCATATCTTTTCTATATTTCATGTTTCTTATCTTATTCATTTGTACACCCACCAGATTCTTGGGACGCCTACAAGAGAAGAAATACGGTGTATGAATCCCAACTACACGGAGTTCAAGTTTCCTCAAATCAAAGCTCACCCGTGGCACAAGGTTAGTGAAATAATTAACAAGTGCCTCTTTAATGCATGTGCATTTTCAAATGAAATCTAATGTAGCACATAACTGTTTAGATTTTCCACAAGCGAATGCCACCTGAAGCAGTGGATCTCGTCTCAAGACTACTTCAGTATTCACCAAACCTTCGTTGCACTGCTGTAAGACTATCCTTTTGGAAACCACAATATTATAAAACCACCTTGGCTGAGTTTTGAATTTCCTAACTCAAATTGCGCCAAAATCTTTCTAGTTGGAAGCTTGTGCACATCCCTTCTTCGATGACTTACGGGATCCGAATGCTTCACTGCCAAATGGAAGAGCACTGCCTCCATTGTTTAACTTCACTTCCCAAGGTCAGCCTATGAATGATCTTCACCATGTCTTCATTAGGCCAACTGTAGAATCGAATACAAATGTTTGATAGATTGGATCTACATTTGGTTCTGTCTCGTTGATTTGTTTCCATGAATTTGATTGAATGCAGAACTTGAAGGTGCATCAACAGAGCTGCGACAGCGTTTAATTCCAGCGCATTGCCAGGGAACAGGAAGTAGCTCGTAGGATCATATTCATAGTGTGTCCAAATATCCAGCTTTCTTTCTATCTCTCTCTCTCAATACTGCAGTGTGTACATCAATTTTGAACCACTTGTGCTTCCAATCTTTATCGCCGGAAGAGAGTCTGGAAAATCTGCACCGCCGGGACCCGAGAATATGTGAAATAACTACTGGGTTCATGGAGCTTCTTCTTCTGACTGCCATTTCTCTCAATTGTTGTTTCATCTTCACTTCCATTTTTTTGTTTTTTTTGTTTCTCACAAATCTGACCCACTCTTGTTTTCTTTGTTGTATCATTTTTTATGTTTGTAATTCCATCAAGATCATGTTCCTTTCCCTAATATCGCAAGCTTGCTTTCAAATAAGATTCATTTTTCTGTTCTTATCTAAATTGTTTTTCTGTTCTTTGGTTCACAAGAAAACTAACGGTTTTTTTAAAGGTTACAAACAGCTCATGCATACATCCAATAAAAGTTCTGGTGACAGGACATATATTATGTATTTAGTTGTCCATTCACAAGTTAACCATCATTTTAAGGGATTTTAAACTCATTTAGACAAGCTGATATGAGTTGAAAAGCTAGCTGGAAGATACTAATAGATCCACCCGCTACTAACACCCATGCTACACTTTTTGTGGTGTATTGAGTTTATTTCATCTCTATGTTTTCTCAGGAGCATCGAGAGGGCGTTTCAGCGAGTTGCAGCTGTTCAAAAAAACAGTAGGCAGTGTAAGTAGAGCTCTCCCTTTTCTTGTCTTTTTTACATTTCTCACATCACAATCTTGTCATTCAGTTATTTCAAACTTTGAATGCATGTCATGTGTTTTGTTTTATATGCTAAAGTTGGTTTTGTTTCCTCTTTTCTTCAACCCAATCTGTTTCCCTACAGGCTGTTGCAGCAGGAAGTTTAGTCAATCTGAATTCTTTAAAAGTAAGTTGTTACTCATTAACCCAATCTCTCTTGGTTTGTTTTATCAACCTATAACCTCATTGCCATTTCACCAACATTCTTGTTTCTTTATATTCTTAGACACCTGCAACTCTAGCATATACAGCCTGTGCTTTCTTCAGCCTCCAAGTTCTAGTTATAATTATAAAGGTGAAGAAATTTGATTAACGCGAAAAACTGATCACTGGAACATCTTAAAACCTTGCTTGGTAATGGTATGTTACCATTTCTCAGCTCTTAAGTTACAATATCAGACTCAAATTCTAATCTTCTTCAATCTTTATAAACCCTTTTCTGCTTAGAAGAAAAAGATTTATCTCTCATGTGCTATACACAGGAGTAGTAACAGTTTCTCTGCTCTGCAAATAAAAATTCTTATGGAAGCTTGAGAGGCTAGAGCTTCTCTTCTCAATGTATTCATATATCTGTTTTAGTAATAATTTTATACTATTTTAAATAAATAAATTTTGTCTTAACAAACTCAATAAATTAATACTTCAGACCAAAAAATAAACTCAATAAATTAATAATTATTATAGCTAAATAAAAATTTCCGAATCTCAATTAAAATTTTAGTTTAATTAAGAGAAATATCACTAACTACCTATAAAATTGCCCATAATTAATTTTTCAACTAAGTCTAAAACATAGGGTACTGTGTTTTAATTCTTGACAAAATTATCTATACGCTTCATCTTCTCAATTATCCTCTCATTTCTCTCTCCCACATCCACGTACAGAGACTTTTTGGGTTTCGATCCCATATTTGATTTCATCTTTCATTTGCTTCATTTTCTTTCTCTCTTTTTTATATCTCTCAATTTTAATTGATTCTAAGTTTAGATCAATTCTGGGTTTTGTTATAGATCTCTACATACTTGATTTATTCTTCTTGTTTTTATTGAACTTGAATTTTATGATTCTTAGAAGCTCAAATTTATTTGTTTATGAATTTTGTTTTGAATTGATTGTTCTTATAGATTTTAGAAATCATTTTTTGTTTGTTTTGTTTTAAAAATGGAGTATATTTTTGGTAGATTTAATTGTATATGTGAAACAAATATACAAAAATCAAATTAAAAATAGTGAAAAAAACGAAATCATCAAACAACTTCCATATTTAGAGTTGCAGGTCCGCATAAGGTCTTAGAAAGAAGATGAAGACGAATTGACAATTTTAATGTGTGTTATCATATAAAAAATGTGTTAAAAGTTAATAAATATGTTAACATGGAAGATATTTGTTAATAGATAACAAATGTTTCATATTATCCAATATAGTATCTGATTGTTATTCAGTAGTATCAGTTAACATATATGTTAACTACTTATTTAAACCTCATTTATGTTCGTCTCGCCATGAATCTGTTGCATAGGGAGCCCTACAACCAAAATTATTATATGTATTACAATTTTTAACCTTTAACTATTTATTTATCCGATAATATAGAAATACTAAACAAATAATGATTATTTTATCTGATAATTATCTATTTATTAGTTAATTTATTTATTGACTATTAATTTAAACTTCAATATAGTCACCATCATTATTTTAGTTTGTTATATAGATATTAAGGTGCGACGACGATAACTATTGTTTATCTGATAATATATGAGTTAGCGGATAATTTATTTGTTACCCTGCTAATATATTTGTTAACGGTTAATAAATCAAGAGACAACACATTTAATGCGCATGCCCGTATTTAATGCATTGTCATCTCTTGTCTTATTTCTCTCTCTTCCAACACAGTTTTGGCGAGGCTAATAGTGTAATTTAACAAATGAGCCTATGTTATTTACATAATTTACATCTTCTATGATTACTCTCTTCGTTACTTCTTCAAACATGAATATTAGCCTAAATAACCCTTTAATTAATATACCAATAAATTAATTTTTTAAAATTTGACTCTATATATAAATTTTTGTTGTTTTGTATATATTCTGATGTTTTTTTTAAATTCTACAGCCAAAAGAATTCTTTTTACCTATTACGAAGTCTATATGAAAAAAAATTGTCAAGAAAACCAATGAAAAATTTCTGGTTTGCTTTTGATTTACTGCAACAACAACAGGTATAATCCCAATCTGAGATATATTATAGAGGAATAAAGCTCAAGCGCACTCAAAACGCATAGAGCGCGTGTCCCTAAAATGCGTGGACATGTCATGTATTAGTGTTGCTTCACTACGTATTTTAACATGACCAATCCGAATTCCATTTATATATCAAAATAATTCTTTTTTAATTATTATATCGGTATTATTAATAATATCTATCTTTTAATTAGTTATATTTATTAAGAATGTCATTAATATAAAGAACAAAAAGAAAATATTTATTAATAGCAAAAATGTTTATAAACCAAAATACAAAATCTATAAATTACCAAAACTAAACATATAATATAGTGAAAATTGATTTTGTGAAGACTACTCTACAAATTTAACAAAAATAACTATATAAGCAAAAAAAATGTAAAATCTATAAATTAACAAAAATAAGCACAAAAGTGAGTAATTTTTTTTTTTTTTGTGAATGCTATATTCCACATATTTATCATAAATAAGTTTATAAACAAAAAATATAAAATATATAAATTACCAAAAAAATCTACATATATACATTTGGGTCATATATTATTTATTGTTGCCGACCAAAAACAAATACATGATTTATTGTTAACTTTTTTTATATAAATGGTCTAAATTTAATATTAGCTCATATAACAATTTTGATCCAATTTTTTATGATTTTACATTTTTACCATTAATAAATTTTTTTGTTAAATGAACTAATGATATTTTTAATAAATATAACCAAGTTTAATATTTATTTGTCAAAAATGTTTCTCGTTTACTGTTGGATCAAAAGAAACAAAATTCTATGCAATAAAGTTGAAGAAATAGATATTTCAATGCCCATAAAAAGAGGCAAAAGAAGAACAAAACACCACACACCCAATCTATGTCATATGGAGAAGAAGAAGAAGATCTAGTTTTGCATCGCTTTTGAGTCATTGTGGTCAAAAACATTTAAACCTCTTACTTATACTCTCTTTGGTGGTGGTAAGATGTTCTTTCATCTTTCCCAAAAGATACATCTATATAGATTTCTTACTACACTCTGGAACTTGAATTCCTCTTTGCTTCCAGGTTTGAGCCCTCTTTCAATGCCATATGAGATTCCTTCTCCATTCCTAAGAAGGCAAGTGATGCTGACTGCAGATAAGACGCAACGTGCCACACTGGAGATATAACTTGAGCTTGAATTGCATCATCTAAAGCTTCCTTGGGCATGTCACTCATTAAGTAACACAAGCTACGGCGAGCACAAACTGTTGGAGAAATCATTCCTCCATCAATAAACTGTCAACGTTTAAACAAAGCACAGGTTAATACTGCTATGCCTACGTATACTTCGTTTTAAGAAGTTCCAAAACAAACAAAAGCTGACCTGCGTGTAACACTCAATGGCTTCTCTAAACTCTTTTTGCCTAAAAGCCACATCACCCTTCTTCTTATGGTTCAAAGACTCTTGCATCTGGTCTGTCCACATATGAAACGAGAGCTGCGTTCCCAAAATATTGCAGCACAACACCATGAAGAACCAAGCAAGACGTTAGATCTATATACAAACCTTTAAGACAACATCAATTACTACTAGACACTATGAACTGTTAACAAAGCCACACCACTTATTTTTTCCAACTCAATTCGGAAAATAGTACCTCATTGGTGACACCCTCATCGTCTTTGTATCCAAGTTTATCCAAGATCTCAAGCATAGCAGTTAGATCTCTTCTTGAACAAGCCTCACCAAGAGGGGACAGAGGAGAGACTGAACCACTGTGAGGTAGACCCATTAGAACATGAGAAGGGACCTGCAGTTTTCCAATACAGAGAAACATTTATTTTGAGTGTGAGTCAACAAACAGAAACTTGGTCCGAGTTTTTCTAATGGCTCGAAAAATCAAATTGAACCTCTGTGTCCTTCTGAAGAGGTGTCAAGGCAGTCACCAAAGATTTCGTGTTTGGCCGCTCACGAGCTTCATACTGAAGACATCGAGACGCTAGGCGTACTAGCTCTGTGCCATCGCTCTCAGAGAATTGCCCATCTAGGCAAGAATCAGTTAGCGTCTGAAGGTTTCTATCTCTAATCAAATCAAGGGCCTGCACAACACAGATTGAAAGAATCAGTCTTCACCTCCACGTAAGAGCTGCAACAATCTCATAGGAAGTCAAACTTATCTTAAGCTAAAAACACTTACATGGCTAGGAGGTATGTGTTTTCCGCTGAGAAGATCAAGCAGAAGAGTTCCAAAGCTGTATATTACACTCTCTGGAGTAATTCTCCCTGTAGATACACACAAAAGATAACGTGCAACTTAATCTCAACCATATGGATCTTGAAAACTAAAAAATCTTGATGAAGTACCAGTTCGTAGATATTCAGGAGGGGTGAAGGCAAGGTTAGTGCTATAACTTTTTCCGTCCCGGCTATTTTTCATCAAGCCAAAAGTAGAAAGTCTTGGATTGCATTCCTTGAAAGGCCCTTAAGGAAGTCAGATAATGAAGGAATAGCATAAAAACATGGACAGGTTTCCCAAAAGAGCTATAGTTTCAATAATACCTCATCAAACAGAACCCGGTAAGCATTGAGGTCATGATAAAGAGTACGACCTTTGGTAGTGCAGTATTCAAGAGCTTGTGCTAGATATAAAACAACTCGTAGCCGCATTGTCCATTTCATAGGTTGTGTTTCCCCTGGTTGCATAAAACAAAAGAAAGTAGACTTAGATTCTTTGAGGCATAACTTCCAAGAATAGCATCACAAGATGATTATATTAAAGGCTATAAATAGAAATAAAGAGTCATACAATGAAAAAGGTGTTTGGCTAGTGTTTCATTGGGCATATATTCTGCCACAAGTAACCTCTCGTCACCTTCGCAGCAACATCCGAGTAAATTGGCCATTCTCTCACTCCGCAGCTGACCAACCGACCTGGCTTCTTCCTGCAATAACACATTCCAAATATTGAGATAAAAAGAGATGGAACAAAGAGTAGAAGGATTTCCCTGGAGATAAGTTTTACCAGGAATTGTCGTGAATCAGGCCACGCCATTCTTGTGAAACGCTTGACAGCAATATTCTTTTGATTCTCCAATTTACCTTTATAGACGACAT
Organism: Lepidium campestre; assembly: GCA_009757365.2. NCBI lineage: Eukaryota > Viridiplantae > Streptophyta > Magnoliopsida > Brassicales > Brassicaceae > Lepidium > Lepidium campestre. The sequence goes on along the minus strand of WJSH01006977.1, from coordinate 234,978 downwards.
TTGGAGCCTTTTCTCCATGCTCAGATACAATATACTCCACAGCAAAACCAGAAGTAGCTGACTTAAGCTGTTCTAATGTGTACTCCCGGAAAATAGGCACATCAGTGGTTTCACTATGCTCTCCATTTTCTGCATTACCAACATCACCAATCAGACATGTCTTTGCTTTCTTAGATCCAAGTGCAACAAACTTATTATTGTCTTTAAAACTAACCAACATCAGGAGCTTCAAGAACAGCTGTCTTGTGTGATGATTTCCGGCAACACCGCCCGAGGCTAGAGCATTGACCTCCCATCTAAACAACGTGATTCCAATGTATTCCAAGATTCTTCTTTTTTTCAGCCTCCGAATGAATGAAGTTTTTGTTGGGTTTCAATTATTAAGGGATGTCTCTTCGAAAACGCAGAAGCTGCAATCAAATTAATACAAGTAATGGTCTTAGCAAATCGAATCTTCCAAAGAAGAAAAAAAGATCCATTTTCTGAATCAGTGAAGTAGTGAAACTCACACCAAAGAACAAAGAAAAAGACCCGATTTGGTAAAGAAAAAGGTCGTACCTTGTCAACTCGCTGAAACTTCTAGTGAGTCAACTCGACTAGTTATAGAAAGAAAACTCGAAATCGAAAGTTAAGATTTTGGAACTGAAGCAGAATCAAAGATAAGAAAAAAAGGAAAACCCCTAAATTAGTGAGAGAACCTGGAGCCAATCAATAGAATGAAAAGCAGAAACCTATCGTCTACACTAGCTGCTCTGCTACGAATCAAAAACCCACAAAATGTTTTTGGATCCACGAACTTGTTGTTGTATTTAGGTTCCTCGATTTCATCAAAACGCTCGAGGAGAAAGGAAACAAACAAAACCAGGACAAGCAAATCCACGTGGTTACAATAAATTAAAAATTAAAAATTTCTTTTTTTAAAAAAAGAACCGAACTCGAGAGACCGTATCTCAATCGAATCGACATGAACTTATGTGATTCATGTGAAGTAGCATAAACAATCCGAAATTGTCGAAACCCTCAGGATAATAATTTTCATAAAAGTAGATCAGATCACAAAATATATATATATATATATATATATACAGAGAGAGAGTGGAGTATGTATACGTGCAGCTAATAATATACACATCTGTAAATTCAGAAATGAATTATTATTATTATATTTTTGGATAGAATAAGCCAAAAATAATTTACCGACAAGTTAATGAAATATTTTAATGGTGAGTGAAGGCAACAAAGAATCTGGCCATCACTATACCAAAAAAAAAACCCTTAAATATTAAATAAATTGTTGTCGTACTATTTTTTGTGTCTGAAAAAATGAACTGAAGAGCACCGCCTGTTAAAGCAAGTGGTTGCTGTTCATAGAACAAGAAAGAGATAATCTTCCTCTGTTCCGTTGGCTCCAATTCCGTAACGGAATTTTTAAGGAGGGAACTAAAACACTGTCTGTTATTTAGCTAAGTGACGTCGTTTTTGTTTAAGGCCCATAATTACCCATGCGCTTTGTTAAGCTTTATCTCAGTCAATGGTTCAGCTTCCACGGTTTGGTCTTAGGCTGGTTTAGCTTTGGTTTTGCATATAACCGGCTCTGTTTCCCATCATATTCCTCTGCTTTTCATTTTGAGCTTTTATATTCTCTGTGAAAGAAAAGGATTCAATCATCGGGATTTGTCTGTGATCGTGATTCTTAATACAAAGAACGAGTTCTTGAATGCAAGATTCTCAATACGAGCCAGATATATACACAGATGAAGAGTTCTATATATATAGACATGTTGATTGAATCCTCTTATCGAGAAGAGGATTCACAGTAAAGAGTCGGACATAGCCGGAAGTCGCCGGAAAAAGTTTAAAGGAGCGGAGGGCATGCGGTGTCTGAGCTTAGGGTGTCGCATGAAGTAGTAGCCGGAGAAGAGAGCAACGAGTTTAAAAGGAGTAATGTAGAGAACCATAGCAGTGATGAAACAGAAAGTTATAAAAATTGCGGTGGCGCGTGGATCACGCCAGCTCAGCAACGCTTGCACTCGCTCTCCTTGTGACGCTATATCTCCAACCGTTAATTGTATTTTCCCAGCTATACTTCTCAGTCGGTCATACCTGAGAAACAAAAACACATACGAATAAGAAAGATTGGCTTTCCCAAGAATGATCCCAACTTGTAATGTGGATTATCTATTACATTGTAACATGTCCTCGTATTCAAATCTATCGCATTCTAACAAGATATTAACCAAAACTTGTTCTTTTATTCAAACTATCTCTGACCAATCAAGTTAATCTCGTACCTCATTTTTACAACGTCAGTAGGCTTTATGGTCGGGAAGTTATCAAACTCTTCGTCGAGCTCATCATCATTTACTCTGTCTGCATAAGATAATTTGGAGTCCATATGAGGAGGGAATCTTGGCTTAAACCTGTAATTCCACAACCCAATAACAGCCATATACAGAAACACAGTCGGGAGAATCATCTCAGGGAACATCACAAGCATTGTGTACAGCACATGAACCAAAGCTGTTGTCACAGGAGTTCTCCATGTGCACACGAGTTCCATCCATTTCCAGACCGAGAGCAACCCGGAGAACATCGCCGTGAACCTAAAGAAGTTGGCTTTGCTTCGTCTCATGCTGAACAGAGTATGTGACAGATCTGTCATATATTCAACGACTTCACGTTTCAGTGGGGGCTCCGACCGCCCTAGACGAGCCACGATTATTTTGAAAGCCTCCACCTTAAGCTTTTCTTGTTGGTGTATGGTTAACGGTTGTATGTAATGCATTTTAGGCAAGAGAGGCTTGGTGTAATTTATCATCATACTGGAGACAGACGTGCAGGTGAATCTCACAGCTAAGTGAAGCTCGCCTCTTTTTTTAAGACCAGAAGGTTGTAAAACAAGTAAAGGGTAAGCATTTGTGTAGACCCGGCCCGTTTGAAGAGTCGAGATTCGAATGCGAACTTTCCCAATAGTCTGATCTCTGTTGGTATCGCCATTTCCAACTGCGAAGTGAGCGTTGTCAAAGACGCAGATGGTTAAAACCGTTGCGGGATCAAAAACCTCCCATGTGTATTGCTCGTTGTACTTCGGATTCAAGTTGTTGATTACAGTTCTTGATCTAACCCACTTGTGACCGTATCTGGCAACAACGTATGTGTCGGAAGTACCTTTACCATCACGAGTTTTCATTGGATGAAGCCCATTTGCGCTAAGTATCCCGAGCTCCAAGACTCCGATTGCTGGTTTCCAAAGCGGTCTAGCAGATGGCCTGAGATCGCCGCTGTAATACGTTGAGTCATCAAAAACGTGGTAGCCTCCTTCAAGAACCGTAACAAACTGGAGCCTAGTAGCGAATTTCACTTTCTTGGCTTTATCTTCATCCATGGCGTCTGAGATGGATTCTTCAAGATGAACCCAAGTGGGACGAAGAGATTTATCATCCATACGTTTTTCAATTTTAGCCAGCTGAATTACAGCTCTTCCTATTGGCTCGTCTTTGCTTGGAGCAGAGCGATCTTCTACTGAGAAGATCAATGGGTCCTCAAACGGCTCTGCCACTACAAGCATGAATTCTTCGCCCCATTTCGGATGGTTGCTTCTCTGAGAAACCCCAGTCTTTAACATCTGATTACCCATCTGGATTCTTACAAAAGCCTCAGGAAGACGAGATTTGTCTGATACGATGACGTCCTGAGCCTGCAATATCCTCACCCTTAGATACCATAGCCGAGGCGAATGGTACACTTTTGAGCGCAGGTTAGCAGGTAAAATGTTCGAGCTGTCTGAAGATGCCAATGAATCTGAGAAAATCGCATCCCCGAAAGCTTCATCAGCCTGAGTTCCACGCCAAACAGCAAGCATTATCTCAGATTTCTTCTTCTCTCCTTTCTTATTCTCCAATCTGTACCACTCAGGAGCTAAAGGACTATCCGGAGGAACACGAAGCTGAACCTCACGAAGATCAAATTTAACAAGGCCAACGAAATCATCTAGGACAATGTCTTTATCCTTCACCACAACTTCAAGAGTATTCGATTGAAGATTGTCACTAGCAAAAGCGAAGACTTGGTTCCACTCCGGCTCCGAATTCTTGTCTAAATGTGTTGTAACGCCTTTGAAGTTCCCGATTTTTACTTGAACATACGGGTCTAGGCTTCCTGTAATGTCTTTGTTGGGAAGATCACGCGCCTTCACAACTCTCACGTAGAGGAATTCCATCTCTTCAACGAGATCATATGTGCTACTTGCTGGCCTTTTTGTACCACGAACCAGTCGTCCTCCAACGATCTGTCCTCCTCCAAGAAAAGGGCTCGTCTCTTTGACAGAGAAATCTGATGGCAGCTGGTACGAGGATGGACCTGGACCGTTGACCTGAACTACTCTTGGAGGCATTGGCCCACCTCTCATCTCGTTAATGCCATAGTTCATCATCGGCATCGGCTGCTGTTTCTCTGAAGGGGCAACGTTATAAAACGTACGTCTTTTAGGCTTAAGCTCAATTCTCTCATCAGCTGTGCGTATGGACTTAACAGGTTCGTTACGAGGACTTTGGCTATATGCTTGAGGAGATTCTGGAACCGAGGTTGGGGCAGAAGGTGTGATAAAAACATCGTCTGTGATGAAAACTCTCAATCCAAGCTCTCCTCGTGCTCGAGAGAAAACACTACGTTTCTCTAAAGGGTAATTGAAAGGAGCTGCTTCAGAGCGAGGAACAAAGGATGTACCATTGACTCGAACTTTACCAAGAAAGGGCTTATCATCAGATTCGTTCTGTTGGCTGTAGACGTGAGCTTCTAGTGTACAGTTGGACAAGACAGAAGGATCAGAGACAACGAAATAGAAACACTCGTTCCAGACAGGATTTGGGTCATTAGGTTTAGTCGTTGTGAGGAATATCTGGTTATCGAACTTGAGCTCCACGAAAGGGCTACATGAGGTTGGCTTGTCTCTCTGAAACAAACCATATGCGCCAATCACTTCAACGCCTAGCTTTAAATTGCTCATTTGAGGCTTCTTAGCAGAAATAGAAGGCAAGACAAGACACCTGCAGAGGAAAGGAGATTTTATCTAGGTTTTGAGCCAAAGATCAACCAAGAAGACACAGTGAATTTAGAGAAAAAATCTGGAACATGAAACAGAAATCATGGAGAAATGAAGAACGAGTTAGAAGAACAAGAAAGAATAGTTTACTTTTCAGCTATTCAAAGACAGAGGAGAAGAACCAAAAAGACATAACTCGTCTATAAAGATCAATCACTTGTCTTAATCAAACTGGTAAATGAATAGATAATCTTAGTTTCTTAGAAAATACGTCAAAGAAAGACAAGTGCAGAAAATCCAAAGTTTAAATGATTTGTTTTTTCTCTGAGAGTCTGTTTCTACTCTACCGTGTTTAACAAGTTGGTCGTCGTACCTCTATTGCTTTGAGAACCGCCGTCCGATCTTGACACGTGTCTCTTTGAACGATGATAACAATCTTCTTCAGCGGGCCCACAATTACATGGCAAATACTACGAAACATCCAAGGACCAATCCAATGACTATGAGAAGCGTTGACTCCAACTCAAATTAAGGCATTTTTCGTTATTTCTAGCCTAATCTGTGTTTGTTACGCAATTATTAATGTCATGTAACATATTTTTTTGGCTTTTTAAAATAACAGATGTATGATTTTTGAAACAGCTATAGCTGTAGGTGAGTGCCAAAAGTTAGGTACTGTTGGAAATTATAAAAACTAAATTGGAAGAAAAAAAACGTGAGAAAACGCCAAATAAAAGTCAAAGAAATAAGTACGTATTATTTACGTACAGAAAAGACAAAGAGTCTACTTAAAAAGTATAAAAAATAAAAGAAAGACTAAGGATTTTCTTCGTATTAACGATTAAATATCGATTTCTCTTTAGGAGACGTATCACTTTCGCAACACGTCTCCATTATGCATGCCGTCAAACGTATGCTAATACAAAGAAAATAACACACTCGCTAGATATAATTGTGTATCATGAGTATATATTCATGAATAAGCAATCTAATATGCTTAAGTTAAAACACAAACTAAAGATGCTTAATAGTTAACATAAGGAGAAATTCTGATGAACCTGCAATGATTGATATCAGAACAAGCTAAGAAGCCTCTCAAAATCCAAAAAGCAATAGTTAGATATTGTTGGGCCTACTTTGGATCCAATTCGTTTGGGCCGCATAAAACAATTATATAGCAAGATTGCATAGAGGCTAAAAGTCAAAGAAGAACCACATAATAGAAAACAAAACTAGTTGCCTAAGACCAATTATGACAACAGAAAGATGTGAAGGAGTAAAACTACATCTATGTTTGAAAATATAGGCATAACGTGCCAACATCAAAGTAAGACGTGATCAGCCTAAAGAAATATCAAAATACCCAACTTTTGTGTATTTCCTCAACCTCAAGAACCCCAAAACAAACCCTCCATCCAACACTCTTCCATATTTCCAATCATCAAATCCGGGTTTGGATTTCAACTTCTCCAAAAGTAAACATGGTAAGTTCCTAGATCTAATATTCTAATCTAGATGATGCATTGATTCTGTTTATACTCTGATTTCACATCCACAGAACTAGAGATTATTTTCTGAAACATGTAATGTTGTGGATGGTGTTGTTGAATATAGGGTGATATGTAAATATGTTGTTATGATTCAATATCAAAACCAAAGTTTTGTGGCATTTCTGTTTGGAAGCATTCAACATGATCAACGTTGTTCATGTATAAGTTGACTTCCAAGAAGAAGGTTGATGTATAAATAAATGAGTAAATTGTATGGTGTGTAGGCTAATTCAGCATCAGGGATGCATGTAAGTGATGAATGCAAGCTCAAATTCTTAGAGTTGAAAGCAAAGAGGACTTACAGGTTCATTGTCTTCAAAATTGATGAGAAGGCACAGCAAGTTGAAATAGAAAAACTTGGGAATCCTGAAGATACTTACGATGATTTTACAAGCTCCATCCCAGAAGATGAGTGCCGATACGCTATTTATGATTATGATTTCATCACAGTTGATAATTGTCAGAAGAGCAAGATCTTCTTCATCGCCTGGTAACTACATTGCTACATTTGTCTCATTTGTTATTGCATATGATCTGAGAATCTTTGTGTATTTCATCAGGTCACCTGATACATCAAGAGTGAGGAGTAAGATGTTGTATGCAAGCTCAAAAGACAGATTCAAGAGAGAAATGGAAGGAATTCAAGTTGAATTGCAAGCTACTGATCCTAGTGAGATGAGCATTGACATCATCAAAGCTCGAGCTCTCTGAAATTACATCCAAAACAACAAACAACTGCAACCATTTATATCTATGACCACAACTTCTTCTTTTTTCCTGGATATTTCTGCTTTCGCTTGTCTGCTATTTTGCATTCTGTGTGGTGGATTCAATGTCTTAAACTTGTTTTTTTTCTTTTTCCTTGTTTTCCCTCACAATAAACTAATGGAGGTAGTTTTGTTTTGCTGCTGTTTTCATTCACAGAGCTTTGAAAAAGTGAAACATAGCAGTTACAGATTATAATTCGTTACTAAACATACCTCGTGATGCTGATGCAATTCGTTCATCTTCCCCAGCGCAATGACTTCTACTTCTGCGCACTAAACCCTAATTTTCTTTGATATCGAAGATCTTCGACCATTAAAATCTCAGCATCAAACCAAAATTTCGACAATGAGACATATTATCTGAAAACTATACAGAGAATGAGAGAAGGAGATTCGATAGAATGGTGGTTTCAACTCTCCGAGGTCTTTCGCTTCGGAAACTGATCTCTGAAGTGAAGACTGCGACGGTCCGGCGGGAATATTCCCGACTTCGAAATATTATTTTCCGGTGAATGACACGGCTCAATCTTTGCTAGGTAGAAGGTTTCTTGCCACGTGTCTTGTTTATGAATTGCTAGGAACAAATCATCGCTATTACATGGGCCAATCAGCCCAATCCCATTAAAACCCACTTATTGAATCTTCTGTCAACCAAGCCCAATTGTCTTTTTTTTTTCTTTAGCAATGTTTCTCTTAATGCTAAACTTATTCTTTTGGCATTAGAAGGCTAATACTCTACTTATTTACTTCTTCTTTTTTTAGAGTTTTACGATTTAATAAACTTCTAGATGATTTAGGTAACTGTAGAAAAATGGTACGATTCGTTATTAAAATTCTCTAATATATAATTTAGCTTAATGGAATTTGGAATGTGTGTATTAGTGTATATATATATTTTTAGTAGAAAACCAGGTGAACACGTAATGCTTGTAAAATATGTCAAGATTCGGCTATTTTGCAAGCTGTAATATATATTCTTTGTGACATATATCGAATAAATAAATAAAAAGACAAAACATGGCAGAAAAATTGCGTTAAGTCCACTGAGAGTTATGAAATATTCTAACAAAAGAAAAAATAAAGACACGTGTACATTAATCATTGGAACCTGCTATTGCAATTCTCACTTTTTTGCATTCGAACATATCAATAATTTTATAAAATGGGCATTTATACCTGCAATGAGAACTTAAAAGCTTAAACTCAATTTTTTTGTTTTATCAAAATGGAGTCGAGTAATCCGAAGGAAAGAGGTAATAATCATATCACTAAGTATTGTTGAAATTCATATGATATTATAAAAATCGCATTTGGTTCTAAACGCAATTTATTATAACACTAACGACGACGTAGGAAAAGAGCAATCATCACTCATCAAAGCATGGAAGGAACGTAAGATAACAAAGGCTATTATCAAGTAAGAGACAAGACAAAACACTTTTCAGGTATCTGCGTTTCCAATCGCAGTTTTGACGATTTTCTAATTGCAGGACTCAGAAGAAACTCCATGAGATTTCAACATGGGAGAATGAGAAAGCATCAAAGATCGAATCTGAACTGGCTAAACTCAAGGTGATTCAATAACATCCCTATTAACTCCAAATATAAGAGCTCTAGACTCATGTCATGTTTTATGCTAAAGATTGTACCATTGCTAAAGAATATGATTAAAAACATGAATCTACTATAAACGAGAAGCAAATCAAAAGGTGAAAAGAATGTTGCGTCTCTAAAACATGACAGTTGATGTTATCAAAGAACAACATAAACATAAGATTGTTGTTTTTGCAGCGTAAGACATCGGAAAAAGCAGAGAAACTAAGGAGTGAGAAGGCAGCAGTTCACAAAGAAGCACAAGAGAAGAAGGCAGAGGTTCAAACCAGACGCGCTCAAGAGATCCTTGATGCGGAAGAAGAAGCTGCTAAGTTTCAAGCCACGGGACAGATTCCTCCCAAGAAGTCATCTTTCTGCTGCTTCTGAGATCAACTCATACAGATTATCATTTATATATGTATCTTTATATGTTGTGTGTTTTTGCTTGCATTGATCATAGAACAAGAAAAACTAAATCAAGGTTCCACATACCAAAACTCTGAACTAATAAACCTACTTAACTGGCAACACAAAATATGCTAGAATCAAATATACAACATTGCAAGTGATGGATCAAAGCAATGTTGAAACTACTGTACGAAATTTATTCACATATATGGATCAAAGCATAAGTATCCTATTGAGTTGGATTAGGAGATTGTTAAGAGAATAATCATCGAGAAAATTGCTAATGGTGTGAGTTACAGAAAATGAGTAATGAAGTAGTGGTGAATTAATAATGGTGTGAATTAACAATCAACATTGGTGTTAGTTAATCTCAATGGTCACACAATCATGCTCGTTGGTTTGGGGATGAATTCATTTACTTTTGGGTTCTTCTTCAATTATTTTCGAATATTTCTGAGTATAGATCAAAAGTCTTGTGAGATACATTTTCAAATACAAGAAAAATCGATGCCAAAATTCATGAGTAATGGAGTTTAAAATCCTATATAATTCATCCAAATCCACTAAAAATCATTGTAGTCAAATCTTTTAAAATCCGGATTGAATAACAAGTAGATAAAATGAACTCCGTCGGCAAATAGATATTACTTGCCACTTATTACTGAAACACCTAAAAACAGCACAAGGCGCTCTACCCTTGGTTATTGGCAATAAATAGCCTGATCGATATGTGGAGGAATTTGCTTGATTTCTGTTCCAAGCTCTTGCTCAATCCGGTAACTACAAAAATGTAAGACAGGTTACACTATGCAGTAGGAAACAGGAGTACCAAGTCAGTCAAGAGAGAAATATATACAGGTTAAAGCGGTCCTCGTAGGTGATAAGATTCACAGCTAAACCAAGATGGCCAAACCTTCCTGATCGACCAACCTGAACAGCAACCAGGTATCAAAATCAAATAACCATCAATCCATAAGTAGGATTCTAGTACAAGACATTTGGTTTTCAGCTTACCCTGTGAAGATAAGTTTCTGCATTCTTTGGGAAGTCAAAGTTTATCACCACATTGACTGCCTGAATGTCAATTCCACGTGTGAACAAATCTGCAGCAACCATCATCGAATCATTAACTAGTCAAATGAGGACTTAGATCTATTCACAAAGTAAACCATAGTAAAACCAGTGTAATTTGTTCTCCTAAGGCCTCAACTATTGAGCATTTTATTCATACTGATCCTGCAATAACAACATAACAACACTTGGACATACCAGTACACACAAGATTCCGGCATGCACCATTGCGAAAGTCATGGAACACTCTGTTACGATGGTCTTGAAGCATCTTTGCATGGATGTAAAAGCACGAATACCCAAGTTCAGTGATTTTCTTAGCTAAGAGCTCCACACGGTTCACAGAATTGCAGAATATGATCGATTGGTTGATTTGTAGCTGCAGAAAAAAGAAGAGCATAAATACCAGCTTAAAAAAAGAAAATAAAACAATCAATGCCTAGTTCAGATTTACCTTGGAGAAAAGTGTATTCAAGCAATGAATTTTCTGCCGTTCTTCAACGAAAGCATAGAATTGCGTAATACCCTTGAGTGTAAGTTCATCCATGAGATTGATGATGTAAGGATTCGTCAGAAATCTATCCTTAAAATCCTTGACAGTGACAGGAAACGTGGCTGAGAACATCAAAATCTGACGATTTTCTGGAAGAAAGCTGATCAAGTGTTCCACTGAAGGTTGGAACTCTTGAGATAAAAGCTTATCAGCCTGATGAATAGATACACATTTAAATTAGAATTGGAAGAAACATGAAAGTTCTGCTACAGCTTGCAAATAGTAAATATAAAAATAGTTAAGAATAAATTTAAAAGCTAAAGACTACAGAGTAAGCATCCAAGATTTACCTCATCCATAACGAGCACCGAACAATCTTTTAAAACACAAACACCTTTCTTGGCAAGATCCAGAATTCTCCCAGGAGTTCCTACCAGTAAATGGACAGGCTGATACAGACGCATGATATCGTCTTTCAGACTGGTGCCCCCAGTGGTCACCATGACTTGAATCTTCAAATGCTTACCCAGCTCCTTACACACTTGTGATGTCTGAAGGGCTAACTCTCGAGTTGGAACAATAATCACAGCTGCATACAAGACAGGCATAGCAATAAAATAAATTATAAACAAAGCAGTAAACCTTCTAGGAAACTTATCAGACTGCATGACAAATCAATTACTAGTAAATGGCAGAATTTCAAATTCATTTAATTGCATCCAACCACATCAAAACTTCAATGTATTTCAATTACCTTGAATAACGTTGTTATCTTGGTCAATTTTTTCCAAGACAGGAATACAAAAGGCGGCTGTCTTCCCAGTCCCGTTCTTTGCCCTGGCAAGAATGTCTCTACCGGTTAAGGCAATTGGAATACTCTCTTCCTGAATAGGAGAAGGTCTTTCGAAACCTTTCTCATATATTCCCATGAGAAGCTCCCGTTTCAAAAAATAATCTTCAAATTCATTTCCTTTGGTGGCTGTCACATCCTGAAAATGATTTTTGAAAATGTCATTTCATGTAACCAAGAATAAATTCGGCTTAACAAATAGCGTTTTAAACAAAGGTTTCTTTGACTTTGCCTAGGTAAAAACTATCATATAACAAGCATTGATTTATGAAATAAGTTATTAAATAAGCAGGAACCTCTTTGTGTCAGTCTACGACAGTACTTGCAACAACCGAAATGAAAAGTGTATGTGACCTTCTTTAACTTGTATGAAAGCAAAGAAATCGAAATCCTAATTCAACTCTATTACATCCAATTATTGAACCTTACCTCTGTTCTGTAGCGTGTATCAGGTGCGGGTAGTTTTAGCCTCGCTTTCCAATCTTCTGAACTGAAAAGAATATTAAAAACATACACACGCACAAAATGAATATAAACGTTACCACATGCACAGAAATGAAACCAACACTAAGTAGTTCAATGGCATAGTAACGTAGAAACAAGGTTTTAGTGACTTCAAATAACAAAAAGTCACATCTTTGAATTGACTAAGACGTCCAAAATTGAACAGCGAGATAGAAAAAAATTATAGAACTCACTTTGGGTCGATAGCTTCGGATTGAACAGTTTTCTCAACTTCTACAACTGAGTCGCCGTTACTGTTACCGCCAGAGATCTGAGGTCTTCGAAGCCATTGTTGTTGCTGTTGGTACTGATGTTGTGGATGCTGTTGCGGCTGCGGCTGCGCTTGGTGAAACTGTTGTTGGTGGTTTTGAGCGTAACCACCGCGTTGAACATATTGTGGCGGAGGTTGTTGTTGATAACCCGGCCGTGATTGGAAATTAGGGTTAGGGTTAATGGCTCCACGACCAGCTCCAATCCCTGGTGGATACCTTCCTCGATTGTTGTTCATCAGTAAATTGATTTTTTCTCAATCTCTAAAACGCTATTAACCAAAACTCTGCCTATAAACGAATTTGTACAGGAAGAACGAACCAAACAGAGAAAAGGTTTCCTACGGTAATTCACAAACTAGGTAATGTTCAAAAAAAAATTGATAAAAATCTTCATTTAATTACAAAAAAAAAATATCAAAACTCTTCCGGAGAAATCTAGGGTTTGTAAAATCACGAAATCGGAGATAAATAGCAGCAGATCTGGAATTAGAATGGCAAAAGCAAGCGAAATTCTGGGATTGATAATTTCGAAAGAGGTCCACGCGAGAAGAGATATACAGAAAGAGAGATAGAGAGAGATCAAAAGGGTCAATCACTTAGATCAGGAAGGTTCTCGGGTGAAACAGAGAGCAGAGATATATCCCTGTAATATTATAAAAATGTTTGTGATTTGGTCGGACTTCGTTGGAATACTTCAAAGGGCTGGTGCTGAAACATAGACAGCAACGTCTTTGGCCTCTTGGGCTTCGATGTTACTGATTTTTAGGATTTTCTTAAATCAATCAAATTTTATCTATAATCTAAATATTAACCACAATTATCTAGAATCGAATTTGGAAGAGAAAAATGGAGATTTACTCAAAAACATTCATGCAATTTTTCAAGTTTTATTTATACATCATTTGTTATTTAGTCCTTTTTGTACATATATACAAATTTACCCAATTACTTAATTTTCGTTAACATATAGTAATACTTATCGGAGGTGATTTTCTGCTAACAAATACATACACAATACGTGACAATGCCATGTAATATTGATAAGCCCGGACTCTTTATCTCCCATGATGAGCAGAGCAGTTGACAAGTGCCTCTAGAGAGTGGTCAATAATTGTGTCAGCAACCACTACGCACGACGTTCCACTTCCACCAAAAGAAAACGTCTAATCTTGGTCAAACAAATCGACCAATCCGCACTTTACTTAGCTCTTATGCGTAAAGATAAAACGATTATTTATCATCCCGAAAGAAACCTCATATGATCCTGAGAACTCCAACCTCACTTTAGGAAGCAACCTTCATTCATCTGTTTCATACTCTTCCACCACATTGCGATCAATATCCAAAACCATAAACTCTTCGAGTACTAGTCAACTTAACCCAGTATTATGAGTCTCAAAGAGTCCTTTAGAGAACATACTCGTTTTTGTACTTCCGGAAACTGTCTTTAACCACGTTAACGTCGCAAGCTTAGTCAGTTTTGTTATATACTTCTTTAGCAATTATTTTCTAGTTTCATCAGTAAACCAAGTTCAGTTTGTAATATTCACTAAATACTTCACTAAAAGAATTCAGGAAATGTAATTATAAATGTATGTTGAAACAATACGAAAATTGTGTGGAGCAAATTGAGTAACTTATATAATATGTTGTAAATAAATTAGTTTCTATGCATGGAGAGGAGATTTGGTGTGTAATTCGGCACGAGGGAAAAATATGATGGGCCGATGAGATAGAGTAAGCCCAATAATGAAAACGACTCTACGCCATCGGAGAAGGTCGCCAAGCGTACGGTCATTCCCTCATCAAAGAACAACGTCGCTCGTTTTTATATTTTTAATATGATGGGAAAAGGACTTCTTCACGCGCCCCCTAGAGGCCATTCAAACTAAACCAGCCACCTATACTTGACCGGATTAAGCAGATAACATAAATGATTTCGGTTTTAAACATTAATTTGCATCAAGTTCTGTATTTTAAACCCATTTCTCGTGAGTTTGATTGAAAAAACAATGGTTTCCATGTCAAACAATCACTAGTTCGTATTGTGAAAACCAGTTAATTTGCACAACACAAACCGGTTATATAAATGATCTTGCATTGTGCAAACCGGTTTTTAAATTAACTTGTATTGTGCAAACCGGTTTTTAAATTAACTTGTATTGTGCAAACCGGTTATAACGAAGTCGTTGTTGATACGATACGCGCCTTCTTATGCGAGTAGGAGTAAGAGAGTTGGTGGTATATTCACGGCATATTTTATGTATACGAATTGAATCTCTACGCACGAAAGGGCATTTTCGTAACTTTATATAAAAAAAATCCTACCAGGAAAAAGAGAGAGTTGGACGGAAAATCTGAAGACCGCCGCGAAAGACTGTTGACACGAACGCTCTTAAGTATTTCTCCGGAGAGACGTTTCTTCTTATCAGTCTTTCCGATATCCTCGGAGTCTCTCTCTCGCGCGGCCATTGTTATTTTCTTCATCAGCTCAGCCTCGTCACTCTCTTCTCATGATCGGTCAGTCTCTTGTTCTCTATTGTCTCCGCATCTCTATTGTTGTTATGATTCTACACTTGTTTACGCTTTCACCTAAGTTTATTGAGCACATTCGATGTTATTTTGATTTTCTTGTAAAATCGAGTGTGGTATTGAGGCACCGTAGAAACTTCGTTTCCTCCACAGGTGCTCGATAAGAGAAATAAAACTATCGTAAAGCTACTTCGTTTGCCCCACAGGTGAGATATGGATTTTTCGTGTAGCGTTCAGCGGCGGACTATGTTTCATGGTGCGGATTACTGCTTGCCAAATCGAATGATAAGTGGGAAACTGTGTGTCAAAGGACTTGGCAATAGATATTTCGATCCAAATATTGATTCTAAAGTCCGTTCGGCTAGTAGATTGAAAAGAAATGCATTGTATCGTGCTCCTTTGAGTTTGAATGCTGGTTTCACTGGAAGATTCTACGGTCATTTGCTTCCTACAACAAAGAAAAATGTTCCGTTGGGATTTAGGTTACATTGTCAAGGTAATGATTCTGTAGGAGATATGGATGGGAATGACCGGAATCTGGAATTTGCAGAAAGTGGTGATGACAGGGAGGTTACGTTGTTTAAAGAAGAAAAAGACACGAAAGAGCAGGATACTACACCTAGTTTGGAGGACCTCAGAGATCTACTGCAGAAGGCTACTAAAGAATTGGAAGTTGCTAGTCTCAACAGTACCATGTTCGAGGAAAAAGCTCAGAGAATATCAGAAGTAGCGATAGCACTTAAGGATGAAGCAGCCCGTGCATGGGATAATGTTAACCAAACCCTTAATGTGGTTCAAGAGACCGTTGATGAAGAATGTGTTGCTAAAGAAGCTGTTCAAAATGCTACTATGGCATTATCTCTGGCTGAAGCAAGGCTGCAAGTTGTACTGGAATCACGAGAAGTAGCGGGGTACGATACTTCAGAAGTTTCAGAAGAGACTGAGGCTAGAGATGGTGTCAAAGATAAAGAAGAAGCCCTATTATCTGCGAAGGACGACATAAAAGAATGTCAAGAAAATTTAGCAAGTTGCGAGAACCAACTCAGGAATTTGCAAACTAAAAAGGATGAGCTGCAGAAGGAAGTAGACAGATTGAATGAGGCTGCTGAGAGAGCACAGATCAGCGCATTGAAAGCCGAGGAGGATGTCGCGAATATTATGATATTGGCTGAACAAGCTGTGGCATTTGAGCTTGAGGCTACCCAGCGTGTAAATGATGCAGAGATTGCTTTGCAAAGAGTAGAGAAGACTCTTTTTGGTTCTCAAACCCAAGAAACAACCCAGGGCCAGGTGCTGGATGGAAAAACTACTGTTCTGGATGAGGATGGAGTCTTGAGTGACATGGTTGATGTGATAAGCCCTCAGGCTGAAAGAGAGTTACTAGTAGATGTTGATTCATCAGATGCTGTGCCTGGTAAAGTTGGCCAGAGCTCGCAACAACTAACTCAGCTTTACGAGTCAAGTGATAATGAGAATGGAAAGCCAACTGCAGATTTTGCTAAAGAGGTTGAAGCAGAAGTAGAGAAGTCAAAGAATGTTGTTCAGGCAAAAAAACAGGAAATGCAGAGAGATCTTCCAAGGGAGAGTTCCTCTCTTAGTGGTGCCAAGGCATCATTGAAGAAATCCTCTCGTTTCTTTCCCGCATCTTTCTTCTCTTCCAGTGGGGATGGAACTGCGACAGTTTTTGAGAGTTTAGTTGGCTCTGTGAAACAGCAATGGCCCAAGCTAATTTTTGGATTTGCACTTCTTGGGGCAGGGTTAGTTGGGAATGTTCTCATTGTTTTGACTTTTGATCAGTTGCGTTAAACCATACTCCGTCTCTTTTGTTGATTGGAAGTTTTCTGATTCTTTCCAGATTGACATTCTATTCCAACGGAGTAGGAAGGAACAATCAGCTGCCACAGAAGCCAAGTATTGTCAGCACTAGCATAGAAGAGTCTTCTAGCACAAAGCCTCTGATCCGGCAAATGCAGAAACTTCCAAACAGAATAAAGAAACTACTTGAGATGCTCCCTCAGCAAGAGGTATGAGTGGGTTATACAGGATTTCGTACTCTTTCACCAAGTCCATACAAACCTTATTGACAATAACTTTCTGCCTCCAACTTCTGTAACTCTTAGATTAATGAGGAGGAAGCTTCGCTTCTCGATGTGGTATGGCTACTGCTTGCAAGTGTCATATTCGTGCCTCTGTTTCAGAAAATTCCTGGAGGTAATGTAATATAACCTTGAATACATATTTTCAATCAAAAATGTCCGTACATTCTCCTTCATGTTATCATTCATTGGACTTGTAATATTTCATTGCTATCATCAGAAAAACAATTTCAGTTCTGATGCTGCAATCATGATGCTTAGAGATTTATATGTTATCTTGTTGGTTTCATCTGCTGCAATCTATAGGCAGCCCTGTTCTTGGGTATTTGGCGGCGGGAATCTTGATCGGTCCTTATGGTCTCTCAATAATTCGTAATGTGCATGGAACCAAGGCCATTGCAGAATTTGGAGTTGTCTTCTTGCTTTTCAATATTGGCCTTGAGGTGAACTTCACTATTTGACTTCTTTTATGTTCTTCAATTTTCCTTAGATATGTCTTAGAGGAAGCAAGCGCCAATTCTTTCGATTTTCTTTGTTTGACAGCTCTCTGTTGAAAGACTAAGTTCCATGAAGAAATATGTTTTTGGATTAGGCTCTGCGCAGGTAATTCGGGACTATCATTTGTTGTATTTTTTTCAGTTACAATGCATGTCTGTTTCAATGTATATTGCTGTGTTCTAGTCCTTTAATCTTGTTTTTCATTGTCAATCCAGGTTCTGGTAACGGCAGCCGTAATTGGTTTAATTGCTCACTATGTTGCTGGTCAAGCTGGTCCAGCAGCAATAGTAATTGGAAATGGCCTAGCGTTGTCTTCCACTGCAGTTGTACTTCAGGTAAAGTTCTGTCCCATTATTCCAAATTTGCATCAATTGAGTTAAGGGGAACCTGTTACTGTTTTTGGGAAGGTTAGAAATTGTGAGCGCTTCTATTTTTACTTTTTTAAAACGTTTTGAAGGATATAATTTATTTGATGGTCCCTTTTACTTTTTATTCAATTTGGTTACCAATTGGTTGAACTGAGACAGTGTACTCGGTCTGCAGGTTCTACAAGAACGGGGTGAAAGCACCTCGAGACACGGGCGAGCTACATTTTCAGTCTTGCTTTTTCAGGTTTGTTCAGAACACAAAGTTGTTACTGCACATGTATAATTGCTATTATGCTGGGTAGCTCTGGTCAATCTGTTTGTCCTCACAGGATCTGGCTGTGGTCGTGTTACTGATTCTCATCCCACTTATTTCACCGAATTCATCCAAAGGAGGGGTAAGCTTAGCTTCAGCGTTTCCTATTGTTTTTTCCTACTTATACTTTCCTTTGTGTTGTGTTAATGATGTGATGTTATGGCAAATAGCTTAAGGTTAATATTCTTTTTGCTCTTTTAAGGAAGTATTAAATTATTAGTAAGAGGAGAATGCTAAGATGGTAACTGCTTTTCTCAGATTGGATTTCAAGCCATTGCTGAAGCTCTTGGACTTGCTGCAATCAAAGCAGCAGCTGCTATTACTGCCATTATTGCTGGTGGCCGGCTCGTAAGTCATAATGGTTTCCAGTTTCTCTTTTGAGACTCTAGATATCCGAATAAGTTAAACAACAAAGAACAGATCCTGATTAGCGATGAAAAACATATTAGATCTGATTTGGTACAAAAGGTTTTCGAAGAACTTGTAATGATATTCTATAGCGAACACTGCTGATGCGATGCTGAATAGTAGTCATACAATGCATTGACCCCTTTTGTGGCACACACAGCTTCTTCGGCCTATCTACAAGCAAATTGCAGAAAACCGAAATGCTGAGATATTCTCTGCCAATACACTTCTCGTTATTCTTGGGACTAGTTTGCTGACAGCTAGGGTATGACTTTGATTTTCCTTGTTGATCCTTGGCATGCCCGTATATTCTGCCATGTCTTTTGTTTCGTTAATGTGACTTTTTTTTTTTCTTTCCTTTAAACAGGCAGGACTTTCCATGGCGTTAGGAGCATTTTTGGCGGGTCTACTTCTTGCAGAGACTGAATTTTCCTTGCAAGTTGAGTCTGATATTGCTCCGTACCGTGGTCTTCTGTTGGGACTCTTCTTCATGACGGTAATTTGTGAACTATGTTGTGGAAATAGCTGATCGAGAAATATATTTCTTTTCCTTGGAGACTTCTATAAATTATTGAAGACAATACATAAAATATCAGAGCATATATAGGATATATAATGTATTATGATCTGTTTATGTTCTCTTGTAAGATTCTGGTTTTGCTTTCAGCTGTTAAGTACAGTTCTTCTTGTGCATGAAACTAATGGGACGAGCTCTGTAATATTCAGGTTGGCATGTCCATTGATCCAAAACTTCTTCTCTCCAACTTCCCTGTCATAATGGGGACCTTAGGACTCTTATTAGTAGGCAAAACTATATTAGTGGCGATCGTGGGAAAATTGTTTGGCATTTCAATCATATCTGCCGTGAGAGTTGGTCTTCTTCTGGCTCCAGGTGGAGAATTTGCATTTGTTGCTTTTGGAGAAGCTGTCAATCAGGTTTGTTATATAAATGATGATGTCTTTTTTTTCTTTCTTAATCACGTATGGAGCTGCAATATTTTCTTGAAAATTCGAATCTTTTCTGATGCTTCCCATCTTTTACTCTTGGGAAAGTTAAATACTTGCATCATGATGCAATAGTTCGATGTTTATAATTAGTCATGTAGATGGAAACTAGAAGTCGATATTGTATGTATGGATTAGACAGCTGGGGTGTCCATTCTATTTTATTCCCATGTTTCCTTAAGGCTTAATTGGTGTTGCTTTCAGGGTATAATGACTCCGCAGCTATCTTCGTTGCTGTTTCTCGTCGTGGGTATATCAATGGCCCTTACTCCTTGGCTAGCTGCCGGTGGCCAATTAATTGCGTCTCGGTTTGAGTTACAAGATGTTCGGAGTTTATTACCAGTTGAAAGCGAGGTACTTTTTCATAATACTTTGATGAAAAAAATCATTTGTTACCAATTTCCAATTATAACAAAAAGGCCTTGCTTATTCTCAGTATCCTTTTGAAGCTCATTCAATCTTGGGTTCAGAAAATCATTACAAGGCTAGTAAAGATGACTGATCCTTTTCTCTTGTCTGAATTTTTTTGCAGACGGATGATTTACAGGATCACATCATTATCTGCGGATTTGGACGAATTGGTCAGGTTCGGTATTGCTATCCATATTCTTTTTGAGAATACAAAGCGCCTCTAATAGACAGAAAATAAATTTGGTGTTATTAAAGGATGAAAATTGTTTTGACCGTTGCTTTCTAAATGTACGTGCAGATAATTGCTCAGCTTCTTTCAGAAAGACTAATCCCTTTTGTTGCCCTCGATGTCAGCAGGTAACATAATAATATTTGCCTTGTGTTTGCCCAATCTGTCTGAACAGCTTTCAATATGTGTGATTCTTCACCCAAAATCTCCTCTTTTACAGTGACAGAGTAGCAATTGGTCGTTCCCTTGACCTCCCGGTTTATTTTGGAGACGCTGGTAGTAGAGAGGTAGGAGTAGAGAGCCGATGAAGTAAATCAAAGTATAAGCGCACACATCATTCAAAATTCTTGACGTATTTAAACTTTACATGCAGGTTCTCCACAAAATTGGGGCAGAACGAGCATCTGCTGCAGCTATTGCTTTAGACACACCTGGAGCAAATTACAGATGTGTCTGGGCTCTGAGCAAGTATTTCCCCAATGTCAAAACCTTTGTCCGTGCGCATGACGTTGATCATGGCCTCAATCTTGAAAAAGCTGGCGCTACAGCTGTAATATTTTCACAGCTTTTCTTGTATCTTTCTGTTATTACACAACATTTCATTATAGTATTAATAATCTTGACACGAAAACGGGTTAGGTTGTCCCCGAGACGCTG